>PVKA01001561.1:0-101720 GCA_004027165.1 Ctenomys sociabilis
AGAGACAGAGAGAGAGAGAGACAGAGAGAGAGAGGGGAGAGAGAGAGAGAGAGAGGTATACCCGGGGCAAGATGGCTTGGAAGTGCATTTCTTATTTTAGGCTGTGGCTAGAAGCTAGGAGTCAGTCTGCCAGCCAGTGCCATGGGTGTCGCTGGTCTTACGGTGCTGATGGGATGGTGATAAAGAGTCCCAATGGGATTCTCAGAGGGGTCCAGGCAGAGGGAGGGCTGGTGGGTCACCTCTGAGGCGCCTCCTCATTTTGGGATCTTAATTCTAGGACTCAACAGGACAGACACCATCTCAACAGTAGGTTACACAACTAACCAATCCAAGTCACAGTTGCATCACAAGCCCTTCAGTGACTTTTCACCCAAGAGTGTCTGAGTCACGGCAGGTGACATTTGTTGTAACCTGGCTCAACCAACTTCATTTTGTAAAATTTATGTAAACACCACTCTTAACCCCGCGCCGTCTTGCTGTTCTGTCCGCCCTGCATCCTGTCCCTAGCCTAGCTACTTGCTACCAGCTAAGATGTGCTTGCTAAACCTTAGTTGTGCTGTTTCCTAAAATGTGCTGACCATAAATAGTAACTAGGCTAAAGAATAAGGTCCCAAGGCCACATCTGTTTCCCAAACTTATCTTAACATCTACCTTGTGACAACTTTGATTAATGCCAGCTGTGAGATCTAATTGTTTTGTTTCTAGAATTGTAATCTGTTCCCAGACTTATCTATCTAACTTGTGACAACTCTGATTAACGCCAGGCTATGAGACCTAATTGTTTTAGATTTGTAACTGTATGTTAAAAATATAACCTGTTTCCGTATGTGGTCCCTGACCCTTGTGCACCTTTTCCTTTGTACTCAAGCCACCTGACCACCCCCTTTTGTAGCTTCCAGCTTTAAAAACCCCTGCCTCTCCTTACCTCCGCTCACACCTAGCAATCTTGCTTGGGTGTACACCGCTAGGTACCAGCTAAAATAAAGCGCTTTTGGACTTGCCTCGTTGTCATTCGATTTTTGAGCCACAACAACATTAACCTGTTTTTCCAGGGCTCCATCCCATCAGGCCTGTCCTACGAGTCCTGTAATTTGTGGGTGTCATTGTTGGCAGGGCGAGAAGCCCAGCACTGGCTGGCAGACCACAGTGTTGCTACCCAGCACACACCCTGTGAGCCAGTGTCACATAGCCTGCTGGGATGGGTGGGCAAGGCCACCTGCCTCCAAGGCCAGCCAGGGAGCTTTCCTCTCCCTGGATGCTTGCTCATGCCTCTGTCCAGATCGCCCATCTCTATGACCCAGGGCTTGGCTTAGCCCTCAGTTAGCCCACATCACGCCCCACCTGCTCTCCCCAAACCAGAACTCACTGAGTCCACACCTTTCTTCCACACCATGGGCAGAGCCACATCACCTCCTGGTCATAGGAGGGCGGCCACTTCCCCCTCCTGGTCTCTGGGTCTTCTCTACCCCTAGCTGCCTCGTAAGCCCTAGGGGCCCTTGAGGTGTTTCTCAAGGCACAGCCATCAGGCCACCTCCTGGCCAACCCCAGCACAACAAAGCTGCACCGCAGGCCACTGCTGGAACTGGCAAACAACTCAGTCCCCCAAAGCCCAGCTCACCTTGCTTGTTCTGGGCCCATTCTAAACGAACAGAGCTGCTCTGCTCTTCCTTTCCTTTCCTCTCCCTGGTCTCTGTCTTGTCTCCGCCTTCCCATGCCTCCCTCTCCTGTTCCTTCCTCGCATCTCTTCATTCATGGGTGCTGTCAGCCTATTTCATGCTCTGTTCTGCATGAACCCCTTGCTTTCCTATCTGGAGACCTGGGCTCAAATGAGACCAGAGGTGCAGTGAGAGTGAGGACCATTCCCTATGGCTTTGAGGTTCCAGCAGCCTCAAATAGGTTCCTTGGGGCGCTGGAGGTGCTGTGTCTCAGGAGGAAACTGGCCCACCCTGCAGTCAGCACCCAACCCAAGGGCAGTGCCCACCTGGAGGAACAAGGCTGTGGACCAGGCCACAAGACCTGGCCTGTAAAGGGGGCCAGGGTGAAGTGCCATCTGCCTTTCTGTGGCTCTGTGCTGCACCCTGCCTGGGATTCAGCCAAGAAACTTCAGGAATCCACAGTGCTGCACGACACAGACTACAGCGCCGTGCACAGAGAAGGAGCCTAAACCAAGCCCAGGCTCCACACAGAGGAAGGCAGTTGGCACCCTGGAGCCAGATCTGGATCCACCCCACGGTGATGTCCCCACTGGAAGGCAGGTGACCTGACCGAGACCCCCTTGCCAATGGGCTTCAGGGTGGGAGAGAGGCATCGTTGCCTTCCACCCTCCCTCTCTGGCTCCTGTCAGGTGTGTGCTGTCTGAAGGCCAGGCTCTCAGCCCTGCAGCGGCGTGAGGGTGAAGGGCCACCCGCAGCCCCAGGAAGCCCCTGAGGGCGCCAGGCTGCCAGCCCAGGGATGCCCTGACTCAGCTTCCTCTGAGTGTGCCTTCAGCTGCCTCTTGCTGCCCTGCAAAGTCATCCTTGCTGACAGACACAGACTGTCCTTGAATTTTTGTCCCTGTCCCTGTGCTAACCAGGCAGGATGCCAAAGCATGTGGCTCCTGAGGCTACAAATGGAATGGATCTCTGGTGGCCAAAACCAAAGGGAAAACAAACCCATGTCATACAATTCTAATGCCAGGGCTCTTAAATAAGTTCTCAGTTCCAAATTCATTTTGAAGTACAGGACACTGCCAGATGCAGTGGTACATACCCAAAATTCCAACTGGAGGTTCACTGGGAGTTTGAGGCCAGCCTTGAATACACAGCAAGATTCTGTCTCAAACAAATAGAATAAGTACAATATACTCACCCAGGAAACACTGGAAAGCACAAAGAAAAGTATCTTAAGCATAGTTTTGTGAAATATTAAGAAGTAGTATTGATACGCTTATACCACTTCCTCAGTGGGCCTCAATAAATAATGATAATAAAGACGATCTTGGCTTTAAGGCCGGGGTGTAACGGCCTTGTGAATTTGGGATAAATGGGGCCCAGAGCTGAGGATGTACGGTGGACACAGCGCTTGCCAAGTGTGCCCAAGGCCCGCGTTCCATCCCAGCAATGCAAGATTAAAAGCAAAGGAAGCTCAGGCCAGGGCTGGCGAACTTTTCAGAGACCGAGTGCCCAACTGCAGCTCAAACCCCACTTCCATATCACAGAGTGCCAGGGGCACTTGAGCCTGAATGAGGAGGGCCTGGTTTAGTAAAAACTCACGCAACAACATCTTTGTCTTAAAAGAAAAACTAACACCATGTGCTGCAATGGGTGAGAAGAGTGTGTTTTGTAGAGCGGTGAGGAGCTGGTCAGCGTCATCCGCACGCAGTGTAGGGTTGGCCGGACTAGCTGCGGAGGACCAGGTCATCCAGTCTGCTGTCCCCTTGCCCGGCACCTTGTGCGCCTCCTGATCTGAGACTCCGCCCCCTGGTGCACGGCTCCCCTGTGCACCCCCGCCCCCAGTACCGCCCCGCGCACCACCTCGCCTCCCTGCACCGCCCCCCTGCGCACCCCTGGGACTGCCCCCTGCCATGCGCCATACACTACCAAGGTGCATCTTATCGAGATCGTGATGGTGAGGCTTCTAGACTGAAGGAAGGCACAGACGCCTCCCACTGGGGACAAAACTCAGGACGTCACAGAGGCAGAAGCAGGGGCCTTGCCCTGCGGCTGGGCCAAGGGACCAGTGAAGGCCGGTGGCCAGTGAGTGGTTGTGTTTCCATGTCTTCCCAACTGTGCCCGTGTGCTCTGTCTCTTCTCTTTCCATTCCTGCCAGCACTTCCTTCTGCCCTTGGGACCCCAGGGCTCCTCCCCAAAGTACCCCAACCTCAGACCACCCAAGCAGGATCCCCTCATGCAAGTGATTTTCCCCAACTCACTCAGAAACTCCGCCACCCACGATGGAACCTGAGGCAGTGTGGGGCAGAGACAGAGGGTGGGTGTGGGCATCAAGACCCTTGGGGAGGGGCCTAGGAGATGGCTCAGTGGAATAAGCACTTCCCTGGCAAGTGCAAGGGCCTGAGTTCAATTCCTGATTTCACACACACACACACACACACACACACACACACACACACAGACCCTTGGAAAGGAGGCTGCAGCATCGAGCAACTGCCCTTCTGTGCTGGGTTGACCCCAGCACTATCACATGCCGCTTGCATGCCTTAGTGACCACCACCTTGTCCCTGAGCAGTGGCTTGCAGAGTCTCTGAAGGGGCTTCTGATATTAGGGAAGTTGTTGGATATGGGGTCACAGGGCATGGTGGTTGGGGTTTTAATCCCTTCTCAGTTCCACCCAGGACTGTGCACAGGCACACTGAAATGTGAGCTGAACTTCCCCTGTGCTACCCTACGCAGTGGTTATTGGGTAGCTTGTCTCAGCGATAAGAAAAGCGACTAAACACCCACGGGCAGAAAAGACAAGGTGTCCAGCGCATGAAGCACGTGCATGTCATTTACTCACACTATCAGCCTTTTCTCTTCTTGACACTGCCCTGTGCTAGGTTTCTAACTCAGTCTACACCAGGCCTCTGCTGTATGGCGTGGCCCCTGCCCTGCCCTGCCCTGCCCTGCCTCCTGCCCTGCCTCCTGTCCTGCCTCCTGCCTTGCCCTGACCTGAAACGAGGCTGAGGGGCTCCCCACCCTGGATAGAGCTGTAGCAAGGTCAGGGGACATGTGCACATCTCGTAGGCAGGGCTGGGCTTTGTACACTGGTGGGATAGAAGAGCCTTGGCTGATTTGGAAAACAGAAATAATAAATGTTGCTTCAAAGACTGATAGTCACAGGCGTACTCTTCCTGGCTGAGTCCCAACTCTGAAACTCCCAGGAGGATGCAGCCATCTGTGCAAGGAGTGTCTCGGGAATCCTCCCTGGAGCTCGGGGTGTGGGTGGGGAGAACTGTCTTTTACCTTTCATCTGGCTCCTCCATCACCCTGGAAGGCCACCTGCCCCTTGGCACCAGGCTGTTGTGGGCCTCTCCTCCCTCCTGTGTTCAGCCGTTGAGCGGTAGGAAGGGTCAAGGTGAAGGTGGGCACCCACCTCTAAATGTCCCACTGTTTCCCCCTTCTCGTTTCTCTCAAGCTCTTGAGGCCAGACACCGAGGACGTACTTTTCCAAAGCCTCCCTTTCTCCATCCTGCAAGGGGTGATCCAGAGCCACAAATCCTGAAGAGCTAGTCTAGGGGACCATCCATGGTACTCATGGGAAAGTGCTTTATATGCTGTGGATCTCCTTGGGCCTCTTAGTCCCTGTTGGAGGGTCCTATAAAGAAAACATTGGCAAGAACTTGGAAACTTGCTCTCCCCTTTGCACTGGGTAGCTACCTACCCTGATGTGGAAAATACAATGTGAAACGCTGAATTGTCCACGTGGTCATCAGAGGCTTTGCCTGCTATGAGAGAATGCCACTTGCAGCTAATGACCACTGGGGCTGAGAAGATGGCTCAGTAGAAAAGCAAAAAAAAAAAAAAAAAAAAAAAAAAAATTGCAGCAAATGATCTCTTTGCACTCAGGCCCTTGCACTTGCCAGGAAAGCACTTATTTCACTGAGCCATCTCTTCAGCCTCTGATCTCTTCGATAAGCCTATAGAAGTGATTCACTTTATTGAATCACAGTTCTGGAGTGTATGCCATTCATTCATTCAACAATCTGTCTGTCTGTCTATCTGATCTGTTTTTGAGAAAAGGTATTGCTGTGTGGTTCAGGCTGGACTTGAACTTGGAGTGATCCTCCTGCCCCAGCCTCCCCAGTTCTGGGGTCACAACCTACCATACCCAGCTCAAGCTCACCTTTACACACATGCCCTATTCAAGGAACCAGCGGGTGTGCATGAGGGACTGGGCCACAAGTCCTCTGGAGGAGAAGCACTCGTTCAGCGATGGGCCGCTTTTTTTTTTTTTTAATCAAACACCATTATTACTTAAAAGGACTGTTCTTAGGTGTTCTGCAGATGTTTCTGGAATGCGGTGAAATCAAAGTGCCATACCAAGAGAAATGGTTGGCAGGATTCGTCACCAAGGGTAGCATCTGTCATCAGCAACCACACAAGGACTTCAAAGCAAAGACCTAGAATTTGGGGGATCCTGCCTCTCTTAGCTTGCTGGATCCCCACTATGAAAGCAGTCTTCTCGTGAGATCGAGGTAACAGTGATACGTGGTTTCTTTTATTGTACTATGAAATATGCCAGGGGACAGAAGGTCTGTGAACTGGTGGGACTGATACTTTCCAACTGGCCGATGCACAATTCTAGATAAAAGATTCATTTAAAATGGGAGGTTTTCATGTAACAATACAGAATTATAATATTAGATTAACACGAGGTTTTAGTGTCAGCGTGTAGGCTGGCATGGATTAGGTTTCGCATTGCAGCAAACCTTTAAAACCTACCATCCACAGAGTATTTGTCATTCCAAGGGGGAGACACAATTTTCTAAAAAGGCTATTTTGATTTTCTTTCTTTTCCTGTATTCTACCTCTGTTCTAAAGTAAATAAGCTATTGAGATACAGCAGGTATGGAAACAGACACCGAAAGCCAGCCCTCTTCTTTTATACCAGAAATTGAGCTCAGGACCTCAAATTTGCCAGTAGACACTGTGCCGCTGAACTATATCCCTGGCCAGCTCTCTTCTGTTAAGTTAGATATTAAGAGTTTTACAAAACCCTGAAACAACCCTTCCCACATTATTTTCCTTGTTTTCAAAAATAAAGGCCTTTTCATAAAACTATTAGTTTATGTTAGCATAGAATGGCTTTGCATTTTAAAAAATCAGTGAGATGCATGGTTTTTAATTTCTCTAACTCACTTTCTAATTTGGTAAACATCCTTGACATCAGCCATGTATAAGAAGTGCTCAAGGGCTGGCCAAATAGCTCAGCAGACTAACATGCCTACTTAGGCAGACGCAGGGGCCAGGAGTTCGATCCCTGGGCCTGCAGTGCTGGCCCCACCCTGGGGGCATGCGGAGACAATGATTGAATCTGGGTGTGGTGGTGCTTACCTGTAATCCCAGCACTTGGGAGGCTGTAAACCGGAGGATGACTAGGAGTCCTATCTATGCAGTGAGACCCTGAGCACCCTGTCCTAGATACAAAAGAAAAAAAAAACCAAAAAACTGCTTTTTGTGGGTCTGAAGAAATAGGAAGAAGGTGAAGTTCTGGACACCAATCAGAGAGTCACTACCACACAGCCCAGTGTAACTTTCGGATTTTAAAATGCTGCTGTTTTACCCTGAGTTTCTTCCCCTCCGCCCCTGAGTTTAGAACTGGGTTTCTTACAGGAGCCCTGAGCAGTGCCCCCTTCTCTCAAAGAGCACCCTGCTTCCAAGCTGTTTCTCCAGGGAGATGGAGAGATTCACTCTGAGCTCTGTGGGCTCAGTGACCTCCCCAAGTCTTTCCCAGAAGAACTGCCTCAATGATGTGCTCCTTGGCCAGTCTGGACATTATCAAGGTGCATTCCTTAATATCACTTGAAGATCGCCCCCAGTGTCACAAGACCTGCCCAGGGTCACACACAGGCATAGATGCCATCCAGTTTTTGGCAGGAGAATTTCCATTTCCAGAGTCAGCATCACAGGTTCAAGGGGTTTCTTCAAAAAGAATATGCTTATAAAGCCAGCCTGGTGACACACACCTGGAATCCCAGCACTCTGGGAGGCTGAGGCAGGATGATCCCAATTTTGTCTGCCCCCCATCTCAAAAGTTCTAAAAGGGATGGGGATACAGCTCAGCCCTGGGTAGGATGTGGGGGAGAAGGAGGAGGAGGAGGATAAGAAGAGAAGAGAAGTTAGAAGAAAAGGAGGAGAGGAAGATACAGACCTGGATACACTGCCTGCCTGTCCTGCCCAACCCACTTACCAGAACTGGTCACACACACATGCCCCTCCTCCAGGTACAGGGTTCCTCTGCCCTTCCCACCCTGGCCGATCAGCCAATTAGAGCACATTAGAGCGATTTCTGGGTGTGGGACCTAAGAAACAGGTCATCCTTGATTCACTTAGCTGAGTGATACCCACAAAGCTTAGAGAATGGACCGGTTCATGTTTTCCACCACATCTTCTGGAATTGAGCAGAGCGAGTTCACACTGCAGATGAGACAAAGACCTGCAGGAAGAAGCCAAGCCCAGTGCCAGCAGAGAGGCAGTGGGCAACTTGCCCGGGGCCGTCCCCTTCCCTGTGCCCGGCTGCTCCCTGCCTTTCCCCTGGTTCGGCTGCTCTGTTCCGGCTTCCCCCTCCCTGGCTGATGCCCCTGCCTTGTGGCCCAGACCAAGGCGGCTGGACAGTCACTGTGCTGGAACTTTCAGAGAGCCACACACCCGCCCGTCACTCATGAAATTCAAGCTAATGAGTGGGCAGACGAAGCCTGGCTTTCTCAACAGCTTCCACTTTCCCTTTTTGCATTTGGAGACAGATTATTTTCAGACTCAGCATCTTCACTGAGAAATGCAAAGCTCTTTGGAGCCTTGCAGCGGGTGGCCGGGAGCTCGCAGCAGCAGAAGCCGGAGCTTGTGACATGCATGGAGGGAATGATCTCCTCATGTCCCCTAATCTCCACTGAGAAGCACATTCTTTAATGATGTGTGCCAGTGACAAGCTGGTCCTTTCAACAGAAAATTTAAAACACCACCGATGAGCCAGCGCTTTGTGGTGCCCTCCCTTGAGTAACCACAGCTGCCCGGAGGCTGTGGCAGGAGGGTTGCAAGTTCAAGGCCCCTGATGGCTTAGCAAGACTGCAGCAAAATGCAATGCAAAGGGCGCTGTGTGTAGCTTGGCACCAGCGCGGCCTGGCCTTTGTGCCTGTAGAAATGACAGCTACCTCCAAATAATGTGAAAACTTACATGTGCTCATCATACTTTACAGTAGCTATTAAGCCTTCAGCCAAGTTCTGTTTTATATATACATTCCTTGATCAAAAATTTTAGTATTTTGACAATTACACTTCTAACTTCGTGGGTTTATTCTGTTTGATGCACTTTAAAAAGGCATTTTCCTTTCCTCCTTTTCCCATTACTTTTTCTCTTTCCTTTTGAGCAGTTTCTTCCCATTCCACCACATCCACTGTGCATCCTGTGTCTTATGTACTCTTTCAGCTTCTTACACCAGACAATGTGACATTCACTTGCGAGACACTGATTTACATAGTTATCTTACTAATTGCTATTGGCTTGCTGAAAGGAAAGCTCTATGCCTATATTGTCTGGTCAATTTTTCAAGCCAAATACTTTGCAACATGAGCAACTACTTTGACAATAACACTACACAATGTACTGACCATTGTTACTCTCCTACAACTTTATTTTGAAAATGTATACCTTTGTTTTTATTATTTATTTTTCTTTTCTTTAAAATAAAAAAGGGGGGCCAGGGAGATGGCACAGTACAATAAGTCCTTCCCTGGCAAGCACAAGGGCCTGAGTTCAATCCCTCGTTCCTCAATAAATAAATAAAATAAAATAAAGGGGTTTGCACCACAGAAAACCAAAAACATTATTCTAGGAATAGATTATTAAAATTCATCCAGGGGTTCCATGGTACAAAATGTAGAAGAGAAAAAAGTAGGCAGGAAAGAAGGAAGGAAGAGAGGGAGGGAGGGAGGATAAAAGGGACTGAGGAAAAGAGATAAAGAAAAAAAAATCCAAGAATTCCTGCTTTGATTTGTCTTTTTAGAAGATTAATACACAAGAAATAGAAATAGGGTAACAAAAAAAATCCCCAGTGAGTCTCCCTGGCCCTGTGGGGCAGATCTGTTTTGAATGTCATCCAGCCCTGCATAGCGGGCATTCTGACACGGAGGCTAAATGTCCCAGAGAGGCAGGGTCACTTGCTGTGCACCTCTCTCCTCCTCTTGGGCAGGCCTGGGTATCCTCAGACCTCTTTGCTCTGTGTGGCAGCAGCTGGGAAAGCAGGCAGTGGCGGTGATCCTGTCCAGGGTGACCCGGTCCCTGGGCCAGCAGGTTGGTGCTGGCTTTTGGATGCAGGCAGCCTGGCCTTCCCACGCGGCCCCCCCCATCCTTCACTCAGTTCCCTGCCGGTGGGATACAGGTTGCAGGAGTCTGCGAGGTCCTGGACGCCACCGGGGGTCTTCAGGCTGGGCAGTGCACAGCATCTCCTCTCCAGGGTTTCCCACCGTGCAGCGGCAGCAAAAGGACACGGCCCCACCTCCTGCCACAGGAGCTCCGGGCCTGAGCGGTCCCTTAAATGCACCATGTGTGAAGCATCGCCCTCCAAGTTGCTGCTTTCGAAACGCCAGGCTTAAAATAAAATCTTTAAAATGCATAACGGTATTTTGCAAACAAAATTTTATTCGAGGCAAGAAGAAAACTGACTTGAATCACTTTCAGCCTTCGCCTCACCCCCTCTCCTCCTCCCAAACCCGATTTTTCTTTCCTCCTTCCTTCTCCTTGCGCCTTACCCATCCTGCGTCACTTCAGAGCTCCATTGGCAGCCAACAGATACCAGGTGCTAGGAAGGGACAGGAGGAGAGAGCAGGAAGAACAAGAGGAAAAGAGGAAGCAGGGAGAGGCCGAAGGAGGTGTGAGTGGGGATGAAGAGCTCCCGAGCAATGCCAGCCAGGGTGACCGCGGCCAGGTGCAGAGCAGAACTGAGCAGGCTCTGCTCAGCTGCATGTGTGCCAAGTGCCGGGCCCAGTGCTGTGGGGAGCAGGCTTGAGGAACGCTCGGTGTTCATCAGCAGGGCCCTCGCATGCACAGGCACACACACGTGCACGGTCTCCATTGGCTGGAGATTCTGAGTCTGCAAATCCACTACCTGCTAACAGTGGTATCTGTGACCTGGGGACCAGGGCTCAGCCTTGTGCTGGTGCAGAGCGGGGAGCGGCAGGTCATCGGGGCAGGCGTTGCCGACCCGGAGCTCGGCCTTGAGGTCTCAGCTCTCAGCCTGGCGAGGGTAGGCTCATCCTGGTACTTTGAGTGCGACCTTGGGTGCACCTTGCAGCACTCTTTTACTCTGTGGTCCCAGCCCTAGGTGCAGGGACAAAGTGCTGTCTCTAAGTGCAGAAGGCAGGAGGCACCTGGGAGAAAGCCAGCACAGTTCAGCGCTGTTGGCTTGAGGTCGGCGCCGCTGAACCAGCAATTGTTAGTCTGGTGCCTCTGCACAGAAGCACACTAGAAGCAAGGTGGCAGGGTGACCTGTTGTGTAAATGTGGTGACCAGAGCCTGTATTTCCCCAGGAACAGTGGCTCACTTTCGCTAATCGGGGTTTTGCAGTGACTTTTGGAACATGCCTGCTGCCCATAGTTACAGCAGCTGTGGTGACTGTCATCTGTCCACCCACAAAGCCAATAAAACCAATGTCACATACTTTGTTATGGACAGAGGCCACAGGTGACGGCGGGGTCGGGGCAGACAGGAAGAGGTTCCAGCTAAGGTGATGTCTACGGTTTTCCCTACAACTGGCTTCATTGTTTAAAGATTTTACCCTGAATTAATGTCATTTGCAGCATTGGAAAAGTAAATATTTTCCTTTTTGAAAAAGCTAGTAACATGGAAGGCCTGTTACCAGCCCAACCTTTTGGCATCTGTGAGGCGGGACTAGGCCACTCCCTCTGGGTTTCTGACTTCACCTTCTCTGGCATGGAAGTTCTGCCTTGCTCTGGACCCTCTTCTCTGCTGTGGGGTCCATCCGAGGAGGAGACAAGAAGTGTCCACACTGACCCGGGCGCATGTCCCATGGGGCAGGGGCTCCTGCTGCAGTGGTCAGTCCTATTATGGTCTGGAGTTGTGCCAGCTCTCTTGCTGGGACCTGGGCAGGTAAAGCCTCCCCATCTCTTCCCCTCTCTGTGTTGCAACTTAAAAAAATAAAAATCCAAAGTTATCTAGAGAGAAACAAAACTCTTCAAACCACATCAAAAAGAAAAAATAAGCTAAGGCCTATTCATTTAAAAATCAAGTCAGGCATACTGTCACACACACTTTAATCTCAGAATTTAGGAGGCTGAGACAGGAGGATCAAAGCAAGTAAGTTTAAGGCCAGCTTATGCTACATAGTGAGACCTTATCTCAAATGACAATAATAATAGTAATAATAATAATAATAATAACTACTTTTCAACTTAGCACTATCTGGCAAGAATGGGAATATTTTTCACAAAGATAGAGGGGTCTGACATCATGTTCATTTAGACGTCTCTTAATAACAGCCTCTAATGATAAATACCATATTGGGTGGTATTTCACTGTTCTGTCTACTATGGGGGATGCTGGAAAGTGTCCATTAGGAAAATATCCGTCTCACCTCAGTGACACCTTGGCGCGGCCTGTAGGAATGTATGCACACTCAAGAGGAACAAGCAGCTAAGCTGCCTGCATAACCTCCTCCAAGAAAATCAGTTCAAATACAGTTACAAAATTCATAAGAAGCAAAGAGAAGTTACAGGACACCCACAAAGAATAACAGACTGACCACAGGGTCTTCACTCCCAGTACAGACAGCAGGACACAGTGCAACACTGTCTACAAAGTATTAAGAAAAATGTTACCGTGGAGATTTAAAGGGCCTCATCCTCAGGCAAGGAGGTAGCTCAGTGGCACAAGCACCTGCCTGGCAAGCACAAGATTGTGAGTTTGATTCCCAATACAAAAAAAAAAAAAAAAAAAAAAAAAAAAGTGACCCATCCTCCAGCACAAGGGTGAAATAAAACATATATAAGCTAATAAAATGGTGGTGCAGGGGGAGTGATTGCTAGAAATGTGAGTGGGAAAGAACTTATAAAGAATGTCATCAGGTAGGAAGGAAGGAGCTGTGCATCATGCAGGTAGCAGCCACAGGAGCTGACCCGCCCGAGTCTGCCAGGTGCAGGTGCAAAGGGAGTGACCCTGGAGACAGGGCCCCTGGGTGGTTTCCCACGGAGGCTGATACTATGTAGCGGGTGTGCCTTACTGAACCCTGTTACCTTCTGCAGGTGTATATAAAGTGCTTTGAGAAAAGAGATTCTTTTTCTATGTTACATAAAAATACTCGGTGCACTAGCCCAGGACAAACCTGTGGCTAATCCTAAATAAGCACTGATTATACAGAATAGCAGCATTTGATGGAACACCTAGTGATGTGCAAGAGAAACAAGCATAATTCCTGGGTACAAAAATGACTTTTAGGAAGGTGCAGGTTGCTAAATGGAAAATGTCCTAAGATCCTTCCAAGGTAAACTGAAAATGAGAAAAGCAAGAACATATAGCCTGAGACTTAAAAGAGATAAATACAATTTTTTTTAAGTCTTTTGGAAATAAATGGATGTTTCTATTCCAATAACTTGGTAGTTTAAAAATATAAATAGGCTCAAGCAGGAAGTAAGATACTAAGCAGACCAACAGTTAATAAAAACAAACAAAAGAGATATGTAAAGACTCTGTGAAGGGTTAGAAAACGCATTTAGGAGCTTTGGATGTGGGAAAGTGTGAGGATTCATCAAAGTGTGTCATTTCTTTACTGGCTAATGTTATCTGTGTATGAAAAATAGGCAAAGATAATATGAGAAAATTATAAGTAGAGGTCACTTATGAGAACCGATGAAAAATTCCTAAACACCAGCAAAGGTATCCCTTTAGCCATGCAGTGTCACTCCCCATTTGCAGTCCCTGGATTACCCAAGATGCCCACAATTTTCCAGTCCTAACTGTCTCCTGAACTTTCCAGGGCCATGATGACATCTACTGTACCAGGCTTCCCAGACATCTAAAATTCAGCAATCCAGAATCAGCTCTATACCCCTGCACTTCCCTCCTCTCTGGCATCACTCAGTGGGGTTGGTGGCAGCTCCGACTTTCTATTTGCTCCAGGCCAAAGTCCTCTCTTCTCCTTACAACCCCATAGCGCTCTCTTTCACTTTCTGGAAATGTTGTGCAGAACCAGAATTAATTCCTTAGATGTCTGGTACAGTTTTCCAGTGAAACCATTGCCTTATGATTTCATTGGGAGGCTCTAATCATTGATAAGTAAGCACATCCTGTAATTTTTCAGGTGATGCAGGATTGTGCAAAGGTCATTTAATGGTGTGCTTTGTCTTCATTGCTCGGTGGTTCACAGTCTTTATTTTGTTGCTGTACATGTGTTTTCCTTTTCATAATTTGAGATTCTGAAATGTCATCTATGGCTAAAAGAACTGTTTTTCTAAGAGTCCTGGGAAAGTACCTCGCAGCTTTATGCTACAACTGAAGCTTATCTTGGAGTTGCCCCTTGCAGGTGGTATCCACATGTAGCCCAGCACAGCAGATGGAGAATCAGCACACTCGTCCTCTTTCTACCTTCTCTATGCGACACCCACAACGTTTGCTGATTATATTATTACTAAATTTCTTTAGTTGCTCATGTTAAAGCACTCTGCAGGGCTGGAGCCTTCCTTCCAACTTTAAGCTTTGGTTAATAGCAGTTTCTCACACCATCCTGGCTTGGATTGTGTGTATTCTGTTCTGCAAGCAACATTTCCTTAGTTTAACCTGTGCAGGGAATGGCACTGAGGCCTGTGGTTCATTATTTCCCAGCAGTCCTCTTCTAGTTTTCCGCTTGTCTCTTAAAGTTTCATTTAATAAGAAAGGTTTCACTTTCTGTTTCTGAATGTTTAATGATGGTTGTGTATAACATTTTCTCTTAAATGACAGCTTTGCTGGAATACGTTCATGAAAGCATTTTCTTTACTGGGTAACTTTATGGTTCTTAGTTCACTATATTCTAATACTGAATATTTCTTAGACAAATCTAAAGTAAAACTGGTTCTTTTGGGGTGGTTAGACAGCTCAGCAGTCTAAAGTGCCTGCTTAGGCAAGCTTAGGCAAAGCACAGGGACCAAGGCTCAATCCCCAGTACCACATGCCACCCCAGTCCTACCCCCAGGGTGGGCTGAGCTGGCCACAAAAAAAAAAAAAAAAAAAAAAAAAACTGGTTCTTTTCCTACCCCATGATTCTATGGAAAAAGCACATATGCACATACAAATACTGTGTGTGTGTGTGTGTGTGTGTGTACTATAAAGAATTCTTCCTTTACCTTTCAGTCCAGAAAATGTATTAGGATATGTCTTTGGGATAATTGTTGTTTAGCATTTTTCTAAAGATATAATAAAATATGAAATAAAATAAAAAAAATGAAATAGAACAGAATTTTGAAATGAGTAAAAAGAATTGAAAGTTACAGTGGACAAAGAAGGACTAACACATGTATAATTAGTGTCCTAATAAAAGATACTAAAATAAAATGATATATTAAAAGTTAGAGTAGCAGAAAACCTTACAGAATGAAGGGTCATTTGAATCTTTAGATTTAAAACAATTGGTACAGCCTTTTATTCCTGCTTTTTACAAAGAGCAATGTTTTCTTTCATTTCTTTTTGTAATTTCATGGTAGGCAGTTGTCCTATCTTCCTAGCTCTGCACTGCCTCTTCTCTGCATGCTTTTCTTCTTTGAGCTGTTTCTTCACTCCTCCTTCACACATGTGTTCTGTTTCTTTGCAGAGAGTGTGCTGGTCCTGACTCCCACTGCTTCATCTCATGCTCTTTGGCATGAGTTACCTGGCTTTCATCTGTCTGTCTGTCATGGTCACAGTGCTCCCTAGTAGTCCCCTTTGCACTGGAGCCAGGTTAGCTCCCTGTACACTACCACTCCTTTCTTACCAAAGCTTCAGAGTTGTCAGCTTTTCTCATGGGAGCTGGTGTCATGTGGGGACAGCATCCAGTGTGTGACTCTGCTCAACAGCTCTCTGGACCTCTGCACAGAAAAGGCATCTGCCCTGGACTCAGGCCACCTTGCTGGCCATGGCACTGCATCATTACCTCTCCTTTCCATGTCTGCCCTCTGTGTCCTCTGCCCTGACTGCTGCTGGACAGGGCCCCCTCAGTGCTGCTCTCAGAGTGCCATTCTCCAGGCCACAGTGCCATTCTCCAGGCCACAGGCACCTCTCTTCAAAAACACTGATACCACACCCTCCAGGCTCCACATTGTGCTTTGGGGGGCAGTAAAGAGGCCTGGCACCTCCCGACAGGCCACTTCCAACCTCCATGGTAAGCTGGTTCAAGACCATTCTTTCTTCCTTTCCCCTTCTTTTGGGCTTCAGCATCAAATGAATGGATTGAGTCTTGTTATGGTTTGGATCTAGATGCCTCCATAAGCCTCATGGTCTCATCTGTGGGGCTTTGGGAAGTTATAGCCAACTTGCCATTAGGAGTTGGGGCCTGGTCAAAAGAGATGGCCACCACAGGCATGGGCTGGAACAGTAGATATCCCTTCCCAGCTTCTCCCTGGATTCTGCTTCCCGTCTGCCAGGCCCCTGTGCCATGGAGCCAGCCTAGTACAAACCAAACCTCTACAAACCAAAAACCAAAAAAGCCTCCCCACCTGTAGGCTGTGGGTGTCGGTACTGAGACTCAGTGATGGTCAAGTGGCTGAGGCAGGTCTGCTCCTGGGAGTGGCCATGACAGATGGTGGGGCAGAAACAAAGGGCTTTCATTAGCCTCCTGGCTAACATAGGCATACCCAGGAGCCCACACTACTAGGTTGGCAGCAGATGCTGGCTGTTATTAGAGTGAGGCTGCTTCCCCCTCGTATGTTTGATCCTACATCCTGGAGTGGAACAGAGGATGGAGCTGTGGAGAAGCGCTAATACCCCGAGCAGTGTTCAGGTAGGCGCTGGTCCCTCGCAGCCCGATTTCAGTTTTATAGTCCTTCCCCTACTCATGTAAAGCTGTGAGCAAGTAGTTTAGCCTTTCTAGGTCACAGCCCACCCCAACTTTTAAACCAACTATTAACAAAGCTACAAGGACTAGATCAGAGTGCACCAAGTGTTTAGTGCCGCCTGCATTTCATCCAAGTGCCCCAATGAGACTTTACACCATGTTAGCCAGTATTGAAGGTGACCATTCTACTAACCCACCTACTCATGTGCATCTTATCCTGCATGGATCGCTGCAGGCCATAAATTGAATGGTAGACGTGTCTCCTCACACAGAAGGCAGAGAAAATCTTGTGGACTGGGTGATTATTTCTTTAAGTCTCCAAACTCTTATTTACTTTGTAACTTTCAGCTTCATGGGACAGGCACAAGGGTGGGTCAGATGTATCCATTTAGCTAACAGAGACAGAAACCCAAATTCAAAAGGGCTCAGGTTTTTAGCACAATGAGGAGCCAGGGGCTCCCGAGCTGGTCAGCTGCACAGGCCCACAGCGGCATCGAGGGGCAGGCACTTTCTTTTCTTGCCTCTGCCACGAGGTGTTGGTTTTGTCATCTGGTGTCCTCACCTTGTACCTCGGTCCATCTAGAGGGAGGGGAAACATCTTTCCTGTGGATGCTGCAGCTCACTGCACCTCCTCTTACTTTGCCAATGTGATCTTCCATCTACAGACTGTTATGGAGCCTTGGTGGTGAGCTCTTCATCTCTATTTCTTTTGTGATTTCTTCTCTGACCAATGAGTGATTTTTAATTGGTTTGCTCATTATTTACATATTTGGAATTTCCAAGATACCGTTCTGTCATTCATTTCTACATTAATTCAAGTTGGTCAGGGAAAAAAAACTCATCTGTACTCATTTAATCCTTTTATATTTTTGGGACATATTATGGTCCAGAAAATGGTCTATTTTAGGGAATGTTCTTCACACACTTGAAAAGAATATCCTATTATTGGACAGAGGGCTCTCAGAATGCCAGTTAAGTCAAATTGTTTGGGGGTATATTTCGTCTTCCCTAATCTCATGGATTCTGCATGCTTAGGGGAGAGAGTGGAAGTCCCCTATGCATTGTGAATTTGTCTGGCTCCCTAGTTCTGTCTGTCCCCGGCTTGCTTACACATTTTTAAGATCTGTGATTAAGGGCAAGTGCATTTAAATCATTTACAATTTCTTGATAACTAAATCATTTTATAAACTCTGAGCTTTGCCCCTTGACCCCTGGTAATAATTTCTGGTACAGAACCTGTCTGTGTCTGATACTAGTTTAGCTGGTCTGGCTTTCTGGTGATTACTATTGTCTACATGGCAGCGGCTCTTCCAGCCTTCAACTTTTAACCCATCTCTGTGTGTTTTTTTCAAGTGCATTTCTTGAACACAGCACATAGGCTAGAATTTTGAAAGCAAGCTCATCTAGCAATTTCTACCTTTTAATTGGAGTGCTTACGCCATTTGCATTCAATGTAATTATCTACAGAGCTGGAGCGAAGCTGCCATCTTGCTGTTGATTTTCTATCTGTCCCATCTGCTCTTTCTTCCATTTTGTCTCTTTCTAGCCTCACTTGGGCTGTGTTTTTCTTTAATGTTCAGTCACATTGTCACTACCGACTTACTGATTATCTCTATTTTTTAATAGTATTTTTGCTTGCAGTCACAAAAGTCCGCCTTTAGCTTATTCCAGCGTGTCTGTAAATATTACTAAATTACGTCATCTATTGTGTAAGAGCCTTACCGTAGCTCGCTGGGCTGTTCTCAGCCTAGGCTTTGTGCTGTCACCGTCATGCACCTTGCTTCCACAGGCACATGCATGATCAGCCTTTTGCCTTATATGGTCAATAAAAATGAGAAAAATTGCCTTTTTTACTTACCCACATATTTACTATTTCTATCCCTCCTTGTTCTTTGGGTAGAACTGAATTTTCCTCTCCTGTCACTCATCTCTGCCTACAGCACTAACAGGAACATACTTCTACAATGTAAGTTGGTCGGTGACAATTATCTTTTTTTCTCTCTAAAAATGTATTTTGTTTCACTTTGAGAGATAGAGAAGCTCATAGAATTCTGGGAGTTTCCCCTCTCTGCAGCATTTTCACCATATCACTCCATTTCTTCTAGTTTGTGGAATTTCTGAACAGAAATCTATGAAATGTATAACTTTTGTCCTCTGGTTTAAAAAAAAAATTGTTCTATTTAATCATGAGTTTTCAACATGATTATATCACACTTGCGAATTTGTTCTTTGTGTTGTCCTGCGTAGCATTCACTGAACTTCTTGGATTTATGGCTTTATAATTTTCGTCAAATTTGTAAAACTTTTAGCTCTTTCTTCAAATACCTTTTGTCTGCTTATCTTCTGGGACTCCTGGGTTGTCCATGAGGCACTGTTCTAGTTTTTAAAACATTTTTTTGCAAATCTATGCTTTTGTTTTTGTTTTTGCAGTACTGGGGATTGAACTCAGGACCTTGTGCTTGCCAAGCAAGTGGTTATTCTACTGAGCTATCTCCACAGCCCCTACGCTTCAGTTTGGATCAGTTCTATCCTTATACCCTTAAGGTGGGTAGACATTTGTTCTTCAGTGTCTGATCTGCTGCCAATCCCTTCCAACCAAGAAGGCTCTACAGAGAGAAATACCTACAACGATCAGTTGATTGTTAGTATCTTCAGTGTCAGTGCCAGTGCACCTCTCTTCTTTTGAGCCCCTGGAAATGTTTATCAGTCAGCTCTGAGGCTTTCCCCCACTGATCACTCCCTCACCTTCTCTCCGCCAGTTCCAGGTCTGAGTTTCCTCCTGGCCAGTCACACTGCCCAGTGGGTATGGCTCCACCTGTGACTTCCACACTGTTGAGAGCCAGGTGTGGCTGTCACATGCAAGGGGGTTGCCCTTCCATACTGCAATCAGAGATTCGCTCATAAGCTGTTACATTTTCTTAGACTGAATCACAAAAGGCGGCCCGGGTCCTCAGGCCTGGCGGCTCCCCTAGGGCCTCTCTGCTGCCCCGCGTGCTCGAATCCTCTGCACGCAGCAGGCCTGGGCGAGGTTCGGCTTGTGGTTCCATGGTTGGTCCTTTCTCAGTCTCGAGGCTGGTTTCTCACTCCACACATAGGTGACGTTTGTGTTCAGCAGAGGGGCAAGGAATTCCTGTGCCTGTTTTTGGAGCCATTTCTTTAAGTATCCATTTGACCAAAAATATGATGAATGTTTAATTTTTTAAAAAATTGTTACAGTAAAAACACATTGCAATTCATGGAATAATCTATTGCTAAAAATTCCATCTGATTAAAAGTATGGTGACTACATAAGCACTATCCAAAGGAAAGTCAGTGCAGGAAAAATGTGACACTGTATCCTCATCCACCTTACTCACTGGGTCTGGCCTCGTGCAGTCTCTGGCTCTTCCCAACATCAAAGTGGCCATGAAAGGTCAACGCTTTGATCTGACCTGGGACACGGAGGCAGCCGGGACATCACAAGTAGAGATACTCAGGAAAGAGGACTCCAGAGCAGCTGCAGAAAGCACCCAGAGCGAGAAGACGAACGTGCCCGAAGCAAGGGGCGGTGTCGCGGGGGCTTCCTGGCAACGCGTCTCTTATGGTAATGTGTTTTTCTGATGTAAGCTTCTCAGACAGTCTGATGCCCCTTGTACCTGCCTTCACCTCACTTACCTGGCCCAAACTACAAGCTTTGCCTCTTCCACACAGAAAGGCAGGCCCCGTGCTCGCGATGCTCCTTCAGGCAGAAGAGCCTCCAGATGAAAGCCAGGCTGCAAGCAGCCTGCCTGGCCGTCCCTGTTCTTTTACCCACTATTCTTCCCATTATATAATTCTAGCAAAAAATTTGTAGGCTTCTCATCTATTTCACTTTTAGGAATACCGTGACTAATCAGCCGATGCCGTACGTCTACGTGTGTCAGATTATTCTGGTCACGGGGCCAGACCCAGTTTTGCTTCTGCCGTCCGTGGTGATTAAGTGCTGCCACTTGACCTCTGCCATTCCGGGATCCAATTAAGCCCATGGCCCTTAAATTTCCTAATTGAGTGACCGTGGTCCCCACTGTAAGGTCTGGCATGCAAAGAAGAGAAATAACAGGGCCTGTCAGGGTGCTCCCCTCACAAATCTGTTTCTCAAAGTGTCAGTAAACAATATGTTTTCAGGATCCTCCGGATGTGAAGGGTTAGGCTTAATACCCAGCACCTGCCCATACTAAAAAAAGTGTTTGCAAGATGCCTTGACAAAGCTCAACATAAACAAAGATTCACCAGGCCTGGATCTGAAGCTCTTCACCCTATACGCATCATTCCATTTCTCCCTAACTCTAAGAAGCTAAGTCTGGTTCCAGCTACTCCTCCACGGCTCGAAATAAAACCTCCCAGCATTTCACCCATGGTGTATGACAGCATCTGGTTACCCAGGTGAAATGTTTTTGATTAAGACCTTAGCAAAGCTTTCACTTCATGAATGATTCCTCATCAGCAATTCATGCATTTGTGTTTTCATGACACTGTACTAAGAATGCGGAAGTTTGCAATTCATGGAATAATCTATTCCTAAAAATTCCATCTGATTAAAATGTAACATTACAGTGTGTTCACAAGCAGCACAGAATTAGATTAGCAGGGCATAACGTGTGGGTTCACACAAGTCACACTTCACGGGCATTTAAATAAGTCAAATGAGGCTCAGGGGCCCAGGAGATGGAAGAGATGGTGGGACAGACTCAAGGATTGGCCTCTGTTTCCATAAGTGGCTGCTTGGGGACCCAAAAACCCTGCCCTGGAGAAATCCATCTACTGTGTGCAATGCATCTGTGGGGATTCAGCTTTCTGCGCTCTGAGGGCTGTGGGGAACATGGCGTCATCCAGGTCCTGTGGGTAGCTCGCCTGCCTGCTTTCAGAGACACGTGGAAGGGCTGTAGCTTCGCTTTGTCTAGGAGTAAACAGACACTGTGTGAATTTAAAAAGCCATGTAAGAAGAGACATTTTAAGTACCAATTGCACCACCCTGTAGGGTCCCTTGTGATAGCTGGACTGGCACACGCGTGCAGCAGTCACACCAGGTGGCATTTCTGCATCCCTGAGCATGGCTGCCCATGGCGCGGATGCCGCGTCCCCTGTCAGTGAACGGTGCGCAGATCCAGCCGGGGCTGTGGCGCGCCTATCCCCTGGTCACTCTGGAGCCTTCGTGCTTCTCACTTTGCATAAAACTTGCACAGCAAGTATTTGGGAATTATACACCCTGCTGCTCTGTAACAGCAGAGCTCACTACTTCTGAGAACATCTTTGGATTGAAGGCAGTGCACGTGACCTCCCCTGAACCTCCAGACAGCTCCTCCATGTCACCTGGCCCCAATGCAACTGCTGCCTTGTGCTGTTCCACGGGCCACAGAGCCTTTGCACGTGCCCGGCTAGCGCTTCTTCTCCTGACCTCCCCGTCTTACCCAACAGCTCCTGGTCATTCTGTACGCTCCCAAGGAGGTGCTCATTCCTTTCCACCCCCTTGTTTTCCTTCAGGACATGAGTGTCGGCCCCTCTGCTGGCCTGCTGTGTGCCCGGTGGGGTGGACCCGCCACCTTCTCAGCCTTCCTAGCACCAGTGGGACCCTGAGCTTTGGGACGTACTTACAGTGGGGGAGGAAGCCATCGCCCTTCACAGAGCTGCAGTCCCCAAGTCCTGGGCTCCCACCAGTGACTCACTGGCTCCCTGGTCCCAGCTCTCAGCTGCTACTTCTTGTCCAGGGCCCACCAGGTCTTGCACTCTGATGACCATATGGCTGCTCCAGGCAGGAGCACTTGCAGAAGGGCCTGGCACAGGAGAGCTGCTCACGCACAGTGGCCAGGAAGTAAGGAGGTGGGGTAGAGAGGGGCCCTCCAGCCACACATCCCATCAGCTGCCCTTTCAATTCAGCCACCTCACATGTGGCCTCTGAGCAAACGAGGCTCTGGGGGGCATTAGGATGGAACCCCTAGCCCCACCCCAGGCCCAGCAGCCTAAAGGACACATTCCCTGCATTCCCCTCTCTCTGGCTGACCCAGGCTGATTCAGGACAAGCAGCACACTCTAGATATCAATCATGGTATATTTCACTGTAGAGTTGTACCCTTCCCTGTGTGTGCAGGGTCCCCTGTCTTCACTGTAGAACTGAGCACCCAGCCCAGTAGGAAGGCTTAGAAGGGGGGGTGGAAGCAGGGAGACTCAGGCATGCTGGTCACTTCTGGGTCCAGCATTTGCACCCCCCTGCAGGAGTGAGCGACAGAGACCACCATCACCACTGTGTGAAGGAAAGGTTTCATGAGGCTCAGCTCTGTGGCGATTATTGTTTTCCTTTCCTTTTTTTCAGATTCAACTTTAGTGGGAATAAAACTTTCTCATTTCCCATTTCAGCTCACTGAATTATTCATCCAAAGTGTTCTGCTGGTATTTCCTCCTCTGCCGAGTTCTGCAGTTCCAGAAGCACTCTGCCGGGAGCTGCAATTAGAGCAATTAGCAGCACATTACGGGATGCAGCCCCTGCCCTAGCCGACTGGAGCCAGCCCTGCCTGAGCCTGGTTTCCCTGCCCAGCTGGGCCAGCAGGCTCCCAGCCCCAGGGAAGCCCAATGCCATCTTCCCAGGCTACTCAGCTACCCAGGCAAGCAGTAGTGTGAGGAGCTCAGCTCATCCTGGTCTGGCCCACGACAGCCAGAGGGTCTCATCCTTCAGCTCTGCGGTGGGAGGTACCGGCCTTGTCCTGCTGGTGAGGCTGCAGGCTTTACAAGTGCACTGTGCTGTCTGCCGCAAGGCTTGAGTGGGCAGAGTGGTGGGTGGCTCCTGTGGACAGCACCTCAGTGCTGTCACAAGCCTGTGCTTGCTACACAACCTGGCCCTGGGAGGGAGGGTCCAACCCACTCCTGCTGGTGGCCTTCATCTTTCTCTGGCTTTGCACTCAGCCCAAGATCCAGCCTCCAGCCTGGCTGCCCCAGGGCTGCTGCAGCCAGTAGACCCCTAGCCTCTGTGCCACCGTTTCTGGCAAGGAGCCTGCAGTCCCCAGCCTCCTGCAGAGGTGCCCTGATGGACTGGCCACAGGGCTCTGGGTGCCAGAAGGCTGGCTGAGAAGCGGGACCCTCCTGTCCCCAGGGATAGTTGCTCCCCTCAACCTCAGCATCCTCTTCTATCTCTGCTGGGCACAACATAGGCTGTGAGCCTCCCGTGCATGGGGGCAGAGCCCATGACGCTGCTGTCCAGAATGCCCATGCCGCAGCCAGCGACACATGCTCCCGGGGGTGCCTGGGCCACTCTCCAGGCTCTGCCTTGGCCCTTCCAGGTGTCCTCGTAATTCTAATCTCCTCCCCTCAGCCCAAGCCCAAGGAGAGGTGGGTCCTTCCCACAGATTTTAGGGTACCTCTTCCCACCTTGTTGACAGAGGGGGTCTCAGACTTTGCAGCTCTGGAGATCTTTCTGTCTCAGCCTCCTGAGGAGCTCGGGCTGCTGGCATGCATTTGGCAACACTTCCTTACACCAGATTCTTTCTCATCAAGCAACTGGTGGCTGCTTTCTCCTCAGGGGATCCAAGCTGATAATGAAGCCAGGATGGAGGCAGGCTGTCCATGGGGCCCAGAGAGCAGGGGCCCGCCTGCCAGTCAGGCACTGACTGACCTTTACCTGTTCTACTATTGTAGGTGCTTGGTGAGTGGGTTGTTGAGTGAATGCACAATGGATGTTGGGACCCCTGCCCTGAGGTAGAGGAGCAGGTAGCCTGCAGCAGGACTGTGGATCACTCATTCCTCTTCAGAGTTTTGGGTTTGTTTCCGCAGCACTGGAGGTGGAACTCAGGGCTTGTACACAGACCACAGCCCCTTCAATTTTTATTTAGAGACAGGGTCTTACTGAGTTGTGAAGTTGCCTAGGGCTGGACTTGAATTTGCAGTTTTCCTGCCTCGGCCTTCCAGAGTGCTGGGATGACAGGTATGCATGACCACACCTGGCACCCCCTCAGAGCTATGATGTTAGACTGCAGGGTCCAATCTGCTGCTGTGGGTTTGGGAGCAGGCAGGACTCTGGGAAGACAGGAGGCAGGATGAAGGGTTTTCATTAGTGCCCTGGGGGAGGGTGGGGTGGTCTTTTGGGGGAAAGGCAGAAGCAAGGGTGGGAAAGGCCCCAGCCACAGTGCAGCTGGCAGACTCCTAGAACATTCTGACGGGGGTATGGGGCTCCTGCAGCCATGTGGACAGTTTCTGGATGTGGTGCCCTGAGGAGCCTGTGACGTTGGCTGGGATCACAGGGAGGTCCTTTGGGGACATTTCCTGCCAGTCACAGAAGAAAGCATCTTATTGGCAGCCCTGGGACACCAAGTGGCTGACTGGGCAGGCTCCCTGGGGTGCTGCCCGCCTGGACTCTGGGTCTAGGGGCCCCTCTCACAAGCCTGGGCCCTGTGCTGCATTAGCCCTGGCGACTGCTCTCAAGGCTCTGGGAACAGAACCTCCCGCCTGACTCAGTACACACCGCAAGCTCCTCATTCACAGCCCCTGGCTCCAGGCAAGGACAGTGGGTGAGGATGCAGGGGCACGGCCATGGTGGGAGCTGGGCGCACTTCCCTGGGTCCCCTCCCCTTCTCCCTCCCTCAGCTATCCCCTGGGAGCCGGTGCAGCTCCATCAATCTGGTCCCTCCTACCAGGCCAAGGTGCAGCTTCCACTGCAAAGAGCAGGGCTCTGCATCCTGGTCCACTCACACGAAGCCCATTTACAGGTAGCTCCCCAGCATAGGATCTGCACTCCCCGCAACGCAGATGCACAGTGATCTCTGCACAAAGGAGTTGTCACTGCCATTGTCATGGTCCTGGCTTTACAGAGGCATAAAGAAGGTCAGAAACCAGTGCCAGGAACACTGTGGGATTCCTCACCATCACCTGCCCAAGAGTCTGGATTTCCCCTCTTGCCCCACTGAGGGGAAGAGGTGACAGAGCTTTTGAGTTCCCTGGGGCTAGGAGGAGATTTACCACACCTTCCTCCTCCCACACCCTGGGGTCCTGCTGGCTGACAGTGGCCAGGCTCCTGCTCAAAGCTGGTGGGAGGTCACTGCTATCACATGTCTCCTGTAAGGAGAGCACAAGATCTGAGCGTGTGTCTGATTTATTGCACACTATTATGAGTCTTGAGTTGCATCCTATTCCTACAAATGACTCAGTTGTATTCTTCTTCCAGGCTGAGTAGTGCTCCCCTATGTGAGATAAACAGCAACAGACTCAGAGCTCCCTTGGAGTGGAGAGAAATTCTACTTTCTCTGGAAGGCACAATAAGGCCCAAGGTCCCATGAGAGTGGCATCTCTCCAGTGTGCCTTGGTCAAACCCTAGGCTGGGGGTCTCTGACTACAGAGCCCACCTCACCCTGCTCTGGACCATGTTTCTCTACAGATGTATTTCAAGTTAGGACTAAGAATGATGGATCTGCTCTTCGGACTGCGTAGTTGGTGTTGTTGGACCTCTTTCCTGATGTGGAACACTCATGTCATGCTGGGGTGAGAGCAAACACCTATGGGGGGACAAGAGCAGGCACCCCTAAGGCCTTGCCAGTGGTTCTTCTGATCCCTCCATGGCAGCGTAGGGAATGGATAAGAAGAAAAACAAGCTGGGCACAAACCTCACACTCTGGGAGACTGAGGCAGGGAGATTGCCAATGTGAGCCTAGCCTGGGCAACTTAGTGACCTGATTCAAAATAAAATATGAAGAGTGAAAAGGGCGAGGAGGTAGCTCAGTCTGGAGCTTCTAGGTTTAATCCCAGTACAGAGAAAAACAGGATGAGGAAGAGGGGAACTCCACCCTGCCTGCTCTAAGGCCTGTGATCCGAAGGCAAGGTACCCACTGGCTGCCCGGAACCCTGCCCTGCATCCAGAGCCATGGCCTTGCAGAGTGCGCAGCCTGGGCCTCCATCCACCTCTGTCCAGCTTGGGACAGAGAAGCAGCCATAGCCAACTGGGCACCTTTGTGACCTTGGAGACAGTGTACGGGTGGAGACAGAGAGGCTGGGTGCCTGAGAGCCAGCTTTGCTCACCCCTTCTCCATGGCCCCAGGCTGGCAGCACCTGGTGGCAGGCAGGCGTGAGCACGCAGGGTGCACTGTCCCTGTTGTGCCTGGAGCCGCTCTTCATGTGGGCTCTCTGAACAGCCACTCTCTCCCCTACCCTGAGATCGTGGGCAGCCTGGCCATGTGGGAGGCTGATCTGGGCTCCTGGCAGCCACAGTGTAACTTGTGTCTCGCTGGCAGCATGTAGGGTCCAGGATAAGCCAGGGGCAAACACCGTGGCGGTGGGAGTGGCCTCGTTAGGAGGAGGGTCATGACCACTTGTGGTCTCCCTAGGCTCTGGGATCAGAGTGCCCCCCCGGGGGGGGTGGAGTGAGGGGTGGCTCCAGTGGATTCTCTGGGCAGCAGACAGAGTGGACCCTGGCTGACTTGGACCCGGTCACTGTCACCGTCACCACCAACCTGGCGCACACAGGGCCTTGGCTCTTCCCTTGATGCTCTCCAGGTCCTCCATACTTCCAGGTCCATCGGGTAGGACGCAGAGGTCTGAAAATACCAGAATCTCAGTGGTGCCCTGGGCAGTCGTCTCAACCCCAGCCTGGCTAAGAGGCCAAGGAGGTTCTGGCCAAGGCATCTTGCAGAAATCCTGGTGGCACCGGCATGCGCCACCGTGTGACCAAGGAAGAGACGGTCCTGGTGGAGACCTCACGAGTCCACACCAGCAGCTATGAATGGTGAAAGACGAGTGGCCCAGGTCAGTCTCTGAATGGCACCCCAGCCCAGCAGGCTGTGTGGTGTCTCAGGCTATTTAGGGGGTGAACCAATGTCAGCTTTGAGAATTCCTCCTTGCATGGCCCTGAGTAACCCAGCTCAGCCAGGCCCTCTATGCAGCCCTTCACTGCACCTAGGCTCAGCTCTGTCCTGGCTCTGGCATCCTGCCTTCTGGCTAGAGCTGAGCTCAGTCCCCGGCACCCGCACAGGGCCTGCCTGCCCCTGGGAGGTTCAGGACTGGGCAGCTACCTAGCCTCCCTTTCCCTCAGGCCTCCATGCTGCGACCCCACAGTGCAGGCTTTCCAGGGCCTGGGTGGGCACAGCTGCGCCCCCAAGGCTGGAGCACACCTGCTCTCTACCCCTGGCAGCCTATGAAAGAACAGAATGGTCTGGAAAGACAGGTGAGCACACCAGGAGGGCAAGTGTCACAAGGTCTTAAGACACTGTCCATTACAGAAACTGTGGCCTCCAAAAACAGGAATAGCCTGGCCACGTTCCCTGCATGGCCCAGACCACTGCAAGGACACCCTGTGCAAGGCCATGGGGCGTGGCTCTTCACTGGGCCATTGTTGTCCAGCATCCACCTGGAGAGGGCAGGAGGGTGGGTGCAGATGCAACTGTGGCCTCCTGTCCTGCTGCCCACCCGTCCCACGTAGCGGCCCCCATCTTCCCCGGCACCTGGCCCAGAGCTCAAGCTGCACCTGCTTCTGCAACACCACTGGGGATGCAGAACAAAGCAGTACGCTTGGCCACAGTGCGGGCTGTGCTGGGCACCGCCCTGCCAGGAGGTAAGGGTTATAAATCAGACCGCAGCATGGGGAGATTCTGGCCTTCGTGCTTGTTCAGCTCCTTAATGCATTGATGATAAAGCATCAGAGGGAATATGTATTCCAAAAAAAAAAAAATCGCAATTAATCAATACTGCACTTGCTCCATTTGGCTGCTGCTAAGTGCTAAGCCAAGCTGGGCTCCTCTGCTATAGGGGCTCCGTGCCCGTCTGGGCCTCAGCCCTTCCCGGCAGAGCAGAGGTCTCAGGTTAGCGAAGCTCAGGAAGGAAGCCGAGGCCCAGGGGCCCTGGGGCCAGGCTGCCAGGGCACAGTGGGAGTGGGCCTCCCAGGGAGGGCACTCCTCTGTTCTCTGCCACTTCCTCTCCAGACTTCCTTCCCACCTGCTGCGCCAGCCAGAGCAGCTGAGGGCCCCAGCCCTGTGCACCAGTGTGCTCCTGCAGAAGGCTAGGCAGACCGCTGTCCCTGTCACACAGACACCTCCTTGTTGGTTTTTATCCTTCCCCATCACCCCCAGAGTCTGGGACCCAGAAGTCAGGCCACCGGAGCCAGTACTGCTCTCCTGGTCTTAAAGAGAGGCAGGCTGGAGTGCTGCTCCACCATTTGGAGATAAGCAAATTGAAGCCCAGAGAAGTCTTGCCCAAAGCCACATAACTGGCCAGGAGCAGGGTGCGGCCCCCCATCTGGGGACCTGCAGCTGAACCCTAGTGGCCTGGGAGCCCGGAAGCAGTGCTCCTCTTGCTGTTGTGCCAAGCTGCTTTTGTCTTGGATTTTGAAGCCCAACAGGGTCTGTGGTGGGAATGAAGAGGCTAAGTTTAGCCCTCAGCTAAGCCAGAGCCCTGTCTATGCTAAGGAAGCCAGCCAGCCATTCACCTAGGTGCTGCAGGAGGCTGAGCTAGAAGGGTTGCAGCTGGAGCCTGGCCTGGGCCGCAGAGGGCACAGCAAGATCCCCTCTCCAAATAAAAAATCAAAAGGATGTAGGATGGGTAGGGGGTGTTCAGCTCCATGCGAATGGCTCCAGTGCCCAATACCCAGGGACTTGCTGGCCTGAGCAGCAACTCAGCATTTCTGGGACTCTCAAGCACTGTACCTACACTTTCTTGTAGGGCAGCTGCAGCTGTCAGCCACAGCAGTACCTGTATTCTAGGGGAGCCCAGCTCCTGTGTCCCCCAAGCAGCCCAGGCAGAGCTTGTTGCCAGGACCCTGATGTGTCCCATTCAGCTCACACCAGTCCAGCTCCCTGGCTCTGCCGACCTGGCCTCCCCACTGCTCCTCACCCTGGGCAGCTGCTTCTAGCCACAGACACAGCACCGTCTCTGGCCAGGCCACCATGGCTGCAAGGTACCCTGGGAGACCTCCAAGGTCTCCTGAGCTGGGGTGGGACCCTTGTGGGGTGCTCAGGAAAGCCTTCTCCCAGGCATCTTTCTGGTTTGGGGTGTTTGTTTTGTTTTGTTCATACAGACCCTCACTAGACAGCCCCAGTTGGCCTTGAACTGCTAGTGTTCCTCCTGCCTCAGCTTCCCAAGCACAGGGGTATATTTCCAGCCTGTTAGACTGCACACATGCCCAGGCCAGGCCTCTCCCATCTCTCTCCAGGGAATCCCCAGGAGCCTGCCCCAAGCAAGAGGCCCTGTGCCCACTCTCCCCAGGTCCCACTGCAGTCAGCAGAGGGCCCATCGGTCTGGAAGCGCTGCACATTCTTGCCTCTGGGCACACCGCTGAGGCCCAGTGTCCCACTGCCCCAAGGCAGCTATGGCAGGAAGTGCTGTCCTTGAGTCACTGCCCTGGACCCTTAAGAAAACTGCTCCCCAGGAGGAGGATACCTTGGCCAGGAATGAAGGGCCAGAGAGGGACACAGCTGCGAGATCAGCAATCTTCCTCAGCAGCTGAATCCTGGGGTCCTGGGGTGGTAGAAAGATCAGGGTGTTCATGGCACAGGACCCAATGCCGTCCCGCCAGCCCTAGGGCCAAACTGCACCAGCATGGGCCAGGAAATTGGGTCAGCCAGGCTGCCGTCCCCCTCCGTCCCCTCCCACAGGCACCCATTCCCACCTCTATCCCCAGGCTCTGCCCGCTGAGTAGCACTGACATCACAGGGTCCCATGGAGGAACCCAGAGGCCATAAGGCAGAGCTGGGGACAGCTGCACTGCTCTGCCCAGTCTCTGCTCTCTCACAACCCCAAGTCCTTACCCATGGAACTGTCCAGGGACAGTCCAGGGGCCGTGACCCTCCAGGGGCTGGGGCAGCTGTCCTGTCTCCCCCTCTTTCCCTTGAGTCCAACTACAAAGGACTCAATTTTCTCAACCATAACTGAAATACAGGGAGGGAGAGAGAAAAGAGCAAGGAAGGACAAGGAAGGGAAGGAAAGAAAAAAAAAAGACAAAGAAAATTAGAAACAAAACTGTGTTTTGTTTCAATTTGATTTGATTTCACCAAGCCCCAGAGGGAGGCCACAGGGCCTTGGCCCTTGCACAGCAGCCCCTTCTTCCCAGAGTGACCTGCTGCTATCCCCACCCCAGCACAGGAGCACGGGCACACGCACCCGCACGCGCGTGCACACACACACACACGCACGCACGCACACACGCACATAAGCATACACACACCCTCCTCCTCCAATCACAGTGAGCCGGCCGCAGCTCCTGCCTCTTTAAGGTGACTTGGCATTTCTCTGTGTGGATCCATTTTGGCCAGCTTTGCAGTTCCACTGGTGGGGGCAGTAGTGTGGTCGAGACTTCTGGTCACTCAGGCAGGTACTGGGGGCCCTGTTGTCGGTGCCTCCACCTACCCCTGCCTCCTGCTTTCCAAGCTCACCCTGGGAATTTCCCCGTCCATCACCTGCAGGGCTCTGGGGGCTTTACATGTTTTAAGCATCTGTGTGACAAGAAGGGTATGCACTCCCTGCGAGGAAAGACAGTGTGTGTGAGTGGTCAGAGCCTCCCGAGCGCTAACCTGTGTGCACAAGCTGCGTAAGGGTGATGACACTCTCCGGGTTTTTCTTGTAACTGCATTGAGCATGACTCCTGCTAGTAGATGACAGTAGTGTGATGCAGACCCCACCTAGGCTAAATTGTGCCCCACGTCCCTCACGGGGATGCCTGGATGGGGCGATGCTCAGAGAAGAGTGTAAGGAAGGAACTGAGGGGCTCAGGGTGACCTTGGCAACCCAAGGGCATGTGCCTGCGCAGATGTAGCCTGTGAAGACACAGGGAGGGGATGGCCACCAAAGGCCTGAAGCCTGGGGGGGCGGGACATTTCGGTCCTTTGTGCCCTCACCCCACATCCTGACCCCTCCAAACCACATCGTGCTGTCCCCACGGGAGGGTACAACCGATTCTGAACTCACGCCTGACCCCCGAGGCAGGGAACTGCAGCCCACTTCCGCTCTGCACAGAGCTGGAGCACAACAGAGGACACAGTCAGGAGGCCCCTGCTCCTCCCCTTGTGCTCCTCACAGCAGCACAGGCTAGACATGGGAAGCCCTGCATGGGCCTCTTCCAGCCCATTGGCAACCAGGGGGGGATTTTCCCGAAGGCCCTTTCAGCATGGCAGAAAGCCTGGGTAGTCTCTAGCCCAGGAGCTGTGTGTCCTTAGTGGCCTCTGTGCACAGTAACCCAAACCCAACGGCCCGTAAGCCAGGAGTGATGGAGGGGTCTGCAGGTCACTAGGGAGGGGCTCTCAGGTGACCCCATCTGTGCTTCTCTTTGGCCCTCCACTCCACAGCCAGCTTCCTGTATTGGCTGGAAGCAGCACCCCATTTCTGGCTCCAGCTTCAGCCCAGCAAGGGGTACACTTGGGCCTGCTCCTGGCTTACAGGCTCCTTGGGTTCAGGTCACTGTCTACAGAGGCCACTAAGGACACACAGCTAGAGACTGCCTGTGTCAGGGACCCTGTGGCTGGTCAGGGCTCATCGCTGAGGCCAGAGTCAGGGTGGATGGGTGACCAGAGCCAGTAGGCCCTTTCCAACCATGGAGCTTGCACCTGTCCCCCCAACACCCGCCTGCCACGCAAGGCAGAGCTCTGCCCCTGCACTGCCATCTGGTCCCACAGCTGTCGGAGCTCTGGGTGTGTTGGGCATAGGATCCTGGGCCCCAGGCATGCCAGGAAAGCACCCTATTGAAGTCTTAGTTACTTTTCTTTCATTGCTGAGACAAAATACCTGATGCCCCAAATTAAAGAAAGAAAGGCATATTTTAGCTCACGGTTTGCAGAGGTTTCAGTCAGTAATCAGCTGGTTCCAAGGCAGGGTGGTGAGGCCCAGGGGCAACAGTCCGAGGTGGCAGAGAACAGCAAAAGCAAGGAGAGCATGAAGGAGGAGGGGGAGCCTCTGTTCCTCCCTTATATCCTATGCAGGCCCCCTCACTGCCTCCCTGTCCTCCTCTGGTGCAGGTTCAGGATGTTTACCAAAGGAGGCTCCTGGCCCCGGGATGAGTCTCTTAGGTAAGCTCTGAGCTTCTCAGGTCGGGCATGCCCTCTACACCCCAGTGTAGAACTGCTGAGGTACTTAGTCAAGCTTCCAGACTCCTCAAGTTGACACAACATTACAACCATAACACAGAGCTACAGCCCCAGCCTTATTTACTTAATATTTTGAGACAAGGTCTCTGTGTAAGTTCCCCAGGCTGGCCTGAACCTTGTGATCCTCCTGCTTCTGTCTTCCAAGGAGCTGGGCTGGCTGGGGTACACCTGGCCTGTGGACTCCAGCTCTATGGCTCCTGAGGTTCCCTTGGCTTTCCTGGCAGGCGCAGGTGAGCAGTCTGTCTTGTGCATGTTTGCATGTCTCCTTTCTGGTTCCTTCTTCCTTCTAGGATTTGTGGGCTGGGCCAGGCAGGTGCCCTGTCAGCCCAAGAAGCTGGCACTTGCAGGACCCCTCCACTCACCCCACCAGGAATGATTTTAGGGTTTTTGTTGTGTTTTGTGGTGATGTCTGCCCTGGGCCTCACTCCGCTCCTGACCCCAAGGGGGACACTGAGGTGATGCCTGAGGAGCTAGGCAGAAGGGAAGCCAGGACCCAGCACTCAGCAGCAAAGAAACACCAAGTTTCTACATGGTAGTTTGAAGATCCCCATGGGCTAAGTGCAGCCACGAGCCCTACCTGCTGTACACGTGTAGCTTTCGTAGGGTGTCCTGTGGGCTCGTTCATGCCGCTGACAATGCGTGTGCCAAGGAGTTGGGGAGCATCCCCCAAAGCAGCCCTTTCTTCTCTAGAGCTGCCCCTCATCAGGACCTCCATAGGACACAACCGAAAGGGGCAGGCATCTGAAGTTAAGGAATTCTCTCACTGGATTCTGAGGACTGGCAAGTCCAAAACAGGAGCTGGCAGGCTGCGACCAGAGGGGGCTGCAGGTCAGGCCAGAAGATGGGCTCCAGCAGAGCACCCTCTTCTCCCGGGAAAGCCTGCTTTTCCTATTAAGTCCTTCAGCTGACTGGGTGAGGCCCACCCCCTCTAGAAGGATTGGTCTCCGCTGCCCAAAGCCTCATGACTTAAGTCTTAGTCTCATCTTTGAAAAATACCTTCTGCAGAAGTTTCTATAAGCATATTCAACAAATGCCGTGGTACAGGGGCTTGTCAAGTACACAGACACTTACCTGCATCTGTATCTTCTACTATTTCTGACTGCTCTCGTAGCTCAACTTGAGATAACGTTTTGCTCCCAGACACAAGAAGGAATGCCCACATCTGGAAGAAAGAGGCTGTGTTCTGTGTATTTCTATATGCTTCCAGGTTTTCTAGCCCAGTACTTTGGAGAAAGTAGACATCAAGCTTGCTACTTGGTGGGTAGCTCTTAATCTGCCTACTCTTCTTTGGCTTTTATTTCTTTAGATAAGTATTAGTAAAAATCTGCAATGAAATATTGGCTACTGATACAGCTGTTTAGACGTCTCCTCACGCGCTCAGGGGCGGGTTTTGCGGAGGTGGCTGCTCTAGGGCACAGGTGCTGCCCCGCCCTGAGAGCACAGCCTGGATGGTGTGCAGGGGACAGAAGGGGGCTGCAGCCATTGCGGGTGGCTGGCTGCCTGCTGCCTGCCATGGACTGCTTCTCCTCCATCACGCCCCCTCCTAGAGCCTGCCAGCTGTGAGCTGAAACCTCTGTGAACTGTGAGCTGAATAAACTGCTCTTCCTTTCACTTTGAACATCCTGTGCTTTGTCTAAGCAATCGGAAATCCAAGGACAAAGTAGTTTGAGTGCAAATACCAGAAAAATAGTCCCCTCAAGAAAATGTTCAGCCAGGCATGGTGGCACCACCTGTAATCCCAGCACTCAGGAGGCTGAGGCAAGAAGATCACTGTAAGTTCTAGACCTGCCTGGGCTACAAAGTAAGCTCAAGACCAGCTTGAGAGACCCTATCTCAAAAAGAAAAAAATGTTCCCCTTCCTTCCAACTCTTGAGGCCCAGGAAGTCTTTCTCTGTGCATTGTAGGAATTATGCCTTTTGCAGTTTCTTTCCTCTAAGTCTTGATCATAATAATAATAATAAAGTGATTTATCAGATTAAGACATTAATTAATCCTGTCTGAACAACTTCATGTTATCATGTTTAATTTTAAATTTAATTATTTTGGTATTTAATTACAAAACAGTTAATTGCTTTATTGTAATTGTGTATCTTTTTAAAGCAGGAGGGGCCAGGAACTGTGGTGAGGGCTATGGCCGGGCAGACTGTCTCTTACCTTGCCTCCCACATGTACCAGCCTTGCTGCGGGTTGACCTGGGCTTCAGCTTCTTTTTCAGATGCTTTTTGGTGTTTTATCTTCTGATCAGTTTTGGTTTCTTTTTCTCCCAGAGCCAACACCCAGAGTCACAGTCCATCATGGCCTGCAGGGATCTGGGTCACCAGGACCTCTGTGGCCATCGCCTTCCTCTGCCTCATCTTGTCACTTCCACCTGCTCACAAGCAGTATGTCGCCTCTAGTCAGAGCCGGTGGGCGCGAATGTTTTGAGAGTCACCTTATCTGTGGGCATCTAGTGCCAGGGCCGCTGGATTTACCAACGTCCCCTCTTTGGAATGAGGGTGTTATATCTAACGTCATGTGAGCTTCCCAGGAACATGGGGACACAGGAACTATTTGGCCTATGACAAAGAAGTATTTCAACATTTTCATTTTCAAAACAGGTAGAACTTTACAAATCAATGGGCTCTGTTTCACCCTTGTCTCCAGTGGGCAGCAGGCTAAGAAGATGCAGGACCTGCCACATGGGACCCATGCTTATGTAGCCACAGGACACAAGGGCCACACCCTACTCAGGAAGTAGTCTGGTGACAACTGCTGCTGATAGAATTTAGGATTAAAACATCAAAATCCACAATAAGACAAAGACCTCCAAGGAAACCATTGCTTACCTAGAACAGGTATTCCCAGGCCCTACACCAGCCGGGAAGGCACTGACCCTCCTAAGATGTGGGGTGCTTCACAGAAGATCGGGTAGCAGCAGCATGGGAAGCCACAGGTGAGGTCACAAACTAAAATAAGTGTCTGCACCCTCACAGGCTCACCCTTGCAATCCCATCTCTCATGAAGCCAATACTTTGGAGGTGGGGTCTTCAGGGGGAAGAGCCCTCCTGAATGTCATTAGTGTCCTTATCCAAGGGTCCCCAGAGAGAGAGTGACAGCATTCATCTCAAGGACGAGAACCTACAAGAGTGTGGGAGGGCTGCTCCTCTGAGCTCAGGGGTGACAGAAATGCATGGACCAGAGGACAGGGCCAACAGCAGGCAGCCAGCCCATAGCCACAGCTTCACCACAGCAAGGGCTACACCTCGGGTCTAACCCTAGGAGTGGCTGAAGCCACTCGGGAGAGATGCATGTGGTAAACTTCAGGGTTGGACTTCCTTCCTTCCCAGAGGGGTGCGGCAGAGATTCCCCTCCAAGGAAGAGCACAAGGAGATGAAGGGTTAACCACCCATTGCTGCTCATCTCCGCTTGAACACAGTAAATTTACTTTTTGTTTTGCAGAAGAGGTTGCACTTCCACTCTTGGCCTTAGTTTTGCTCAACAAGGGAATCCCATGAATCTGCTCTGGGCAGAGACAAGTGGGACAAGGTCCTCCCAGCACAGCCACACTACAGTTGATGGAGGCACCGGCAACAAGCAGATCTGGCAATGTGTGCTGGCAGGATGCGGACTGGCGGTGCCTGAGGCCCACACAAGTTTCAGAGAGCCCATTCCAGGTAGTGTCAAAACCTCAGGGAGACAGGCAGTGTGCTCTTCCTCAGGGAGGAAGCAAGGGATCCTGAAAGCAGGTCAAGAAGATACATATCTTGCATGGTAGCCATCCATACACCTGCTTTTTTTGTTTTTTTTAATGCATTCCATCATTTTCAGAACATTTTTTTTCTTTCCACTGAGCTTCTCAAAGAGAAACATCAACACCCATAGGGAACTTCTGAGAAGAGAACAGCAGCTCCTGCACAGGGACTTAGTTCCTGGCCCCACTCTTGGGTGCAGGACAGCTGAGGGGAGGGGATGTGCTGGGGCTGGGGTCTGTGGGTGAGGGTGGCCAAGCACTTCTGAGTGCCCACAGGACCCCATGTGACCTAGGTGGGACAGGAAAAGGGGCTGGGAAGAAGCAAGTGCTTTATGGATGGGAAGGGGGGAAAGAACACAAACAGCTCGTAGAGAAGAAGGTAATGTCTGGGATGGAGGACTTCTGAGAGGGCATGACTCTGGGCGTGGCTACTCTATGTTCCATGGCATGGCCACCCCAGTGGTCAGTGGAAGGGGGGTGGGGAAGGGGTAGTCCCTGGAGGTGAAGTGGCCAGGGCACTTGGAGACAAGACCTGGGTGTCTGTCGCCAGGAAAGCCAAAGCCATTATGGGTTGTCGATGAACTTGGGGTAGAGACAGCCCAGGAAAAGGCATTGAAGTCCTTAGGGGAGAAAAGGAGTGAGAGAATTAGGTGGAGATAACCCCTGGGAGGAGTCAGGGACAGCCTGAGGCTGGACTCCAAGGAAGAGACCTGCATGGGTTGGAGCAGAGAGCCCCAGAGGACAACAGAGGCAGAGGTAAACACTTGGAGCCTGTCCCCCAAGGCAGCATGGGAAGCTGGGGACGGAGGTGGCAGCAGGCACCTGGAGTACAAGAGCAACCATGCCAGTGTTCAAGGCCCAGCAGGGCACCACCCAAAGAGGTGCTGGGGTTACGGGCATGCATGCACCACCGCACCTGGTCTTGGTGGCCTGCACAGCATGCCTGGTGTTCCAGAGCCACACAGCATGTAGCACTAGCAACCAAACCTGGGTCCTTGCACTTGCCAGGCAGGCACTTAGACCTCCAAGCTGTCTCCCCAGCCCCGGTCCTGTCTCTTTTATACTGTAATGTTTCCAGTTTTAGTCTAGTCCTATTTCTTCTACAAATGTAAAACAAAACAAAAGGCCACATAGAACACCAAGCCTGCTGAATCCACACAAGTGCTGCCTCAATGGTCCTGCAGCCCCTGCCAGCCACACCTGCCAGCTCTGTGGTGGGGCACAGCGGGTCCTCACGTGGCCCCGGGAAGTTGCTGCACCTTCTCAGCTTCCAGACACAGATGTGGTGGTGGCCATGGAGGTGGTACAGAGCACTGTACCAGGTGGCCCTGGACTGCTGGGGGACTGAGGAGCCGGAGGCCAGCTGCTCCCCACTCGCCACAGTGCTCTGAGGTGTGCTGCTGCCGCGGAATTTGCTCTGAGACTTCCCTGGACAAAACCATGCCCTGGGCCCCTGCCTGCCCAACCAGGGCCACCTCCCTTTTGTTTCCTTCCTTCCCTGCACTCCTGCCTCCAGCTCACTGCCCAGGATAGGTGGCACCTCCCTAAAATTAGAGTCCTGCCTGTGCCAAGTGCTGCCCAACCGCCTGCTCCAGGATGCTGAGCTAGGGCTTCACCCTTGGTGCTCATCCACAGCCACTGTAAAATCCAATTTCCAAAGCAGGGCTGACCCCCTTTCCCATCCATAGGCAGCTCAAAGGACCAGAGTGGCCAAGGGCAGAGGCAGGAAACAGGGCGTTCAACAGGGGACACAGTGGACAGTCACCGTCAGGCTTCTGTGGACCCTCGTTTGGCACCAAGTGTCCTGGAGACAGACATAGCCAACAAACATGCAGAGCTGGCCACTGGACACCAGGAAGCTGACAAGACCATGGGACCTTGCCTCTGCCACCCTGCTGGGTTCCTGCTGTCCCTGCCCCTGCACTTCCCGGCAGGTGGAGGAGGGGCTCCCCTGAACCCCAGGACAGCTCTGTGGAGCCGCCCGGGAGGCACTACTAGATGAACCAGTGTCTTTATTGAATTAGACTGGGCTGGGCTGCAGTGGGCTAGACGTGGTACTGCTGCTCCCAGGAGGGAGTGGGAGCTCGTTAAAGAAAGTGCATGTGATTATTATTATGATTTAAGTGCAGTCGAGCTTGCCAGGGCCGCTCCCATCTGGCCAGCAGCCTGTCCTTGAGCACTGGCCTCAGGACAGCCATTCTGACTCCAGCACAAATGAATGGCAAACAAGGCCTGGCTGGGCCCAGGGCCTGTGTCATGGGCTGGCCCCTGGACTGGCCTTGAAACCCATCTACATGCGAGGCCTGGTCACATCACCAGCCTGAGAAGGTGGGGATAGGAATGTGGCTCCCAAAGGTGCCTACTGTATTCTTGTGCCCACAGCAGCTAAGCCAGTGGCTCTTGTGTCAGTGGTGTGCATGGGTGAGTGTGCATGGGTGCACATGCGAGTGTACGTGTGCCTGTATGTGTGCACAAGGCAGAGGCAGGTGAAGATCTCAGGCCCCTGAGCAGGCAGCCCATGCTTGAGGTCAGCTCTGTGACCTGCCAGCCAGCCAGCCAGCCAGCTCCAGCAGGCTCTTAGCCACACTCAGCCAGCCCTAGGATGATGTGTCCACCTCGATGTACACTGGAGAGTCCACACCTCAGACGCCACCAGTCACTCCCCACCTTCCACGCCTACCCCAGTCCTCTGCCAGCTGCTCCCTGCCCCTGTGGCCCTGTCATGGGATCTGGTCTCTGCCAAGCCTGCACCCCACAGAGCTAACCTTCACCGCAGCCTCTCTCCAGGAGTCAAAGCCAAGGAAGACAAGGGTGGGGCATCCTGAGCCAATTTCCTCGCCCAGGTGTCCAAGGCTGGGCCCAGGCTCTCGGGGTCTTGGGTTCCTCCCTATGACTGAGGGTGGTAAGGGCGGGCCCTGCCTACTCTGCTCTGCATTCCTTTGGGCTCTGCCCATGCAGTCCCGCAAGTGTCCTTCTCCACACCTAGCCACGGGATCCATCTTTGGGGAGTCTTTTCTGTACCTCACTCTGCATGCTGTGCCCCTGGGTTATTGTTTGGCCAGTGAGTGTCTCGCTCAAACAAGCTCGAGGGACTTCTTGTCACTAGGGCTGTGATAGGCTGCTTTTCCCAGCTTCCTCAATGTACATTAAAAAACCTACAAGATTTAAAATAAAAGTGCTCACTGTGTTCCAGGGTGTTAAAACCCCCTCTGCTGCCTGTCGCCAGTGCCGGGCCTATGGGGAAGAGCCTCGGCAGGCCGAATGCTGTGCCCGGTGGCACACTCTTTCTCCCTCAGTACTGTCCCTAAAACAGGACCATGCTGTCACCCCAGGGCCGTGCAGACAGATGGCAAGCGCATGGTGTGGCAACTCCATGCCTCCCAGGCTGCTTGAGCCAACCTTCTCACACAAAGCATGATTAAGACACGGTGGGTCCTGAAGCACTGGCACCGCCTACTTCATGAGAGCTGCCGGTTCCATGTTGTTTTGGAAGAGAAATGACCGCAGCTGCCCCAGCGCAAACATCAAGCCTTCATGCCATCCATCTCCAAAGCACAAGCATTTAAAAATAAATGTGATGCAGTCTTATTGGCTGAATAGTTAAGAAGCTGAGTGGATAAGACAGAACATATCACTCTTTGTTAAAAAATAGAATATGCCAGGAAGTTGGGTTCCACTTGAGGCCACCCCTGGCCCCACACTCAGGGGTGAGCATGCACAGACACACACACACATGCGCACACGCAGGCACACACAGGGGGCTCTGCTACGGCAACCAGCACTGATGACAGAATTGATTTTTAAACATTCTTCCAGCTATTTAAATCACAGCCCGGCAGGAGCTGTCTGGATGCCCGAGGAGGGCCCGGTTGGGCATAGAGTGACTTCGGTTGGGCTAAGGAAAGCAAGACTGTAAAATGACTTGGACAAACGATGCAAATGTGGGCATCTGACATCCGAGGCTTTATTTTTTGGTTTGGAGGGGAGTCTGTGTGATGTTCCAGACTGGGACCCCTAATCCCTGCTGTGGGACACAGCTGGATGGGTGCCGTCACTGAGAAGGAACCTGGGAGACACCAGCAACTCCAACGCCACCCACACCTCCCTACCTGCCCACGAAGGTAAGGGGATCTGTTATGTTTTGTATCTTGTTGTCCCCCCAAAGTCTTATGCAGTCATGGGGAGACTTCACTGAAACCTCCACTAAATGTGAGCTAAATAAACCTTTTCTTCCTTAATTTTGACCCGGCAACAAGAGAAAAATAACCAAGACAAGACCACAGCCCCCCAAGTCGGAGTGCGGCGTGGAGCCCCGTCCTCTACAGATTTCTTTAGATTCCCAGCACTGACTCCTCCATCCCCACATGCCTGGACTCCAGGGTGCTGCTCTGTCACCATGGGGAACCCATGGGTACAATACTTGCTCTTCCTAGTTCCATGCCACAGGCACTGTCCCAGGCGCACCCCTCCTCCACCCTCTGCCAGCCCACAAACCTGGCAAAAGACAAAGTGGGTGCTTCGCAAAAAACCTTTGTTCCCTCAGACAACCTTAAATCCCACCAGAGGATTAAAGACTTATTGATCTCTCACATAAATAGTCCTTACAGGAGGGACCCCTAGTTACCCAGGGTGGAAGTATGGATTTCTTATTTTAAGCCTCATTTATTTCTGTAACAAAAGCAGCACTGAAACCACGCTGAAGCAGCTTCCCATGCAACACTGAGTGATTCTCCAGCAGAGTCTAGTTGTTAAAATATCTTCTCTGAGAGAGCAAAACACAACCAAGGCAAAACAAACAGCACCTCCTGTGGCACGGGAGACATCCAGAGAGGCAGACGCAGGAGAGGAAGGGCCGCTTTCCGCTGCCTCAAAGTCTTGCTGGGCCAGACACGGAGATCAGCACTGTTTGAAATGTGATTGTATTTCTTATCAAAGCAGTTCACAGACTCACTTCTACATGTTAAGTACTACTATAAGGCTAGTGAAAAAAAGCCTCACCTGTTCCCGTTCCTCACCTCCACTCCCCAGGTGCCAACTCCTGGCAGAGGTTGCGCTATTGCCCCCATTCTCCGAGGCCTCCTCTTCAGTTTAGACTCTTCTGTGTTAGACATAATCTCCAAGTCATGAGGATTTCAGTGAATTTAGCTTCACCATACATGGCTTCCTTCCTAAGGATTTACTTTTTTTAAAGTCGTGATTCAGTGGACTTATTTTTACTAAGCAAACGCTGGTCAAGTAGCCCCAGGAAAGCCCTGCATTCCCCGCTTGATCTCTTGCTCATCCTGGAGTTGACTGTTGACTTTCTTCTCCACTTGCATGATTTCTCACGTACTGTTGCTAACTCCCACCCACAAGCTCTCCAGAAGGAATGTAAAGTCCCCTTGATGCATTCAAACACCTGCATCTCCTCAGAATTCTCCTCAGAATTCTTTGTCCTTCCCAAAGGTGTCCTTTCTCCTGTTCCAACCAGGACCAATGGCTTACGCTCCTTATAGCCCCCTGGTCATCCTAGGGCTTCGCTCACCAAATTTTGAATCCCTTTGTGTCCCCTCTCTTGAATCCACTTTGTGGGTCCTGGGTCTCCGTCTTTATTTCCACGTGCTTCCTTCTTCAGATGTTGGCATCATCATGGCCTCATCTTTTTATTGCATTTCACCTCTGCTGCCCTCTGAATATTCTTGTCCTCTGCCTCCAAAGGCAGGATGTGATCTCTGGTTGTTCGGTTGCTTTTCTTCTCTTGCCCCTTTGTTTTCCACACTGAAGGCCTTTCCTCACTCTGTTGCTGCTGGTGGCTTGGCCTGCTTGGCTGGCGGGAGGCCCATCCTCCAGGTGTGGCTTGTCAGCTGGGTCAGCTGAGGGTGAAGGGAAGAGTCCCGTGCCTTTTGGAAGATTCTCTGAAATTTGGCCTTTCTGGTCTTTCCTCTGGTTGTGGCCTGGGGAAGTGTGTGTGGCAGCCAGCATTCTGGGAGTCTCCAAGGGGAGAGGCCTGCAGGCAGGATGGAAACTCCTGCTTTCTCTGGTCCTTGTTTCCTCCTCGCTCCACCCATCCCCAGCTGTGCCAGATCCCTGAAGTGGACATGCAGGTAAAACTCCAGGCTTCTGCTGCCATGGCTTGGGTTCTGTCAGGCGGGGAGGCCCTGCTCTTCAGAGAGACATAGCCAGCACTTCTCTCCAGCTCCTCCATTCTCCTCCACTTCCCCACACACCTGTCCACCAGCTCCCGAGTCCGTCTCAGTGTCTGCACCCCCAACACCCCATGTTTGTTGGCATCTCCTTGTGAAGGCTTCACAGTAGGGAAGCAGGCCTTTAGTAGACTCCTTGCCTTCTCTTCTCCATTCCTCTTTTTATTCTTTGAGTACAAGTCCCAGCAGTGGTTCCCCTGCACTCTCTTTCTTCAGTTCTTGCTGCCCACTATACTTGCACACATTAATTACCCTCTCTTGTCTGGGAGACAGGGCAGCCTTGGAGTTCCCTGGCAGTCTCTGTGAGGCTCCTTCCTGAGATCTGAACCCAGACTGTCTGACCCCAAGCCCTTGCCCCAGGAGGCGGCTTCCTGAGGAACACAAAAATGGAAAAACATGGGGTTCCTGAACTGGAGAAGAGCAAGATCCAAGCCCCTCTGCCATTTGCTAAGTCTTCCATTAAGTCCTATAGTGAAAATGTGTTGCTAGAGGTATTGGGAGTGAGGAGCAGCACCCTTGGGGAGACCCTCAGCAGGGGAAAGTAGCATGCCATGTCAGCCCCAGCACCTTGCACCACACCCAAGCTGAGACTCGACTGGGGAAGGATGCACTCCTGATAGAAGGCTTTCAGACCAGCCACAAGCTGCAATCTTGAGGGTGCATTCTAAGATCCCTATACTCACAGCCCTCTCACCCCAGCTCAAACAATCCAGGCTCCCTAGGAATGGAACTCCAAGATCCATAGTTTGGGCAGCTCCCCAGGGAATTCCAGTGTGCAGCTAGGTATGGGAGCATAGTGGTGTGGACCCAACAGCCCCTGAGGCACTGGCTAAAATGCAGAGGCTGATTAATGGGTACCTTGGTCTTAATATGGGTGTCTACTCCTCCATTCACAGGTTGGAAATAACCCTGGGGGAGGGCATTAGGTGCTGGTCAGTAGTAGGGTGGAGTCCTTGTGGATGGGGTTGGTGCCCCTGCAGACAAGGCCCAAGCGACCCCTTTTTCCCTTTACTCTGTGAGGGCCAGCAAGAAGATACTGCCTTCAGGGAATGGGCCCTCACCAGGTCCCATGCACATCAGCACCCAGATCTGGGGCTGCACCGCAGGCAGACACCTAGTCTAGGTGACTCTGTGCTGGAAGCTCTCAGCTGGAATGTTGCACCAGGGGACACTGAACCAGAGGACACTGCACCAGGGGTGCTGCACCCAGGGACACTGCACCAGGGGACACTGCACCAGGGACACTGCACTAGGGGACACTGAACAGGGGTGCTGTACTAGGGGACACTGCACCAGGGTGCTGCACCAGGGGACACTGCACCAGGGACACTGCACCAGGGGACACTACACCAGGGGTGCTGCACCAGGGGACACTGCACCAGGGGACACTGCACCAGAGGTGCTGCACCCGGGGACACTGCACCAGGGGACACTGCACCAGGGTGCTGCACCAGGGGACACTGCACCAGGGACACTGCACCAGGGGACACTGCACCAGGGGACACTGCACCAGGGACACTGCACCAGGGGACACTGCACCAGGGACACTGCACTAGGAGCGCTGCACTAGGGGTGCTGCATCAGGTCGGTGTGAAGGTGTGAACTTCAAGTCTATGGTTCGCTACTTTTCCAGCACTGTGATGAAAATTCATGTATTGCAAAAAGAGCTATAAATTCTACAACAGAGCTCTCCTAGAAGAAATGTAAGGAGAATATTCATTAGCCAAAGCACTTATGTTTTTAAACAGTGTAGATGTTACTGCAGATTTCATGAGGGAGGTGGTGGTGGCTTCCACCTCTAATTAGGTTTGCAACCTGAACAACAGCCACGCACCTTCCAAGTTCTCAGCCTCAGGACAGCCACGGCCCACGGGTGGCCCAGGGTGGAAGGTCCACTGTGTTGGCTTTGCGAGCCTGGGGTTTAGTGGAAGGCACTCATTCCTGAGTGTCCCAGTGGGGTCATGTAAGTGTGATAATGGGCCCCGTATGTGGCCCCTTCTGCTCTGGCACTGTCCCCTGCTCTGCTTCACAGCCACTACAAGCTGTGCATCTTTGTGCCACCATGGCCTCAGACCACGGACTGAGCCCTCCAGCCCGAGCCACCTTAAGCTTCTCCTCTAAGTTGGTGCTGGCCACAGTGTCTCAGCACTGACAAGGCTGATTCCAGGCAGTGCCAGGTCCTCGCTGCAAGCCACGCTGCCCTCTTGGGCTGCTCAGTTTCCCAGCCCCTGTGCCACAAAGCCATTTGTAAGAGCAGCACAAAAGCCCTCTCCTTGAATAAAAGACCCTGTGCGAGCATGCGTCCTTGGGTCCCACCCTGGTCCCAAAGACAGAACTATTCCTCAAGACATTTTTGATAGTTTAAATATTCCTACTTCATTTGACCAAGGACAGAAATCTAGGTTTTCAAAAATAACTATTTAGAGGACAGGCTTCTTGATTCCTCCCAAGGGCTCTAAGCTAGAAATTTCTAGGGGCTATAAAATGCTCTTCATTGTATTTACTTAAATGACCCTCCTTTCATCTCCCCCAGACTTCTTGTGCTTTTTCTGCTTTTCTTCATCAGCAGACAGCCATTCCACAGCAGAGGAAAGGGACAGTTCAAGAGGAAACCTGTATTGGCCTTATTTCATAAATTGAGTTTAATAATTCATTGAAAAGAGAATTTTTAGTAGCAAAGTCTGCATATAAAGGCAGCACGTCTCCCTGGCAGGCACCCGTGGCCCTTGCAGCAGTGCTGAGTGAGAAGACAGCCCAGGCTGGCCAAGTGCTCCTCTCGGATTTGCTAAGGACACCATGGTCTCCAGCCAGGTGGGCGGAGGTGATTTTAGAGCAAGAGGCAAGCAAAGGAATTTAAACCATGCTCCAAACTCTTTGCTTTGTCACTGCAGAAAGCCACCTACAGCTCATTTTGACAAACATGCATGTTTGGAAACATCTGCAGACTGTTGCTCTGTTCCTTTCCCACCCATAAAGTGCCACCTGCCCAGACTGCCTCTGTCGCCTCAAACACCAAACAGCACCAAGTCCCACAGCAGAGGGCAGCAGGCAGAGCTGCGGGTCTGCGGGTCTGCCCATCCTCAGCAAAGCTGTGTGGAACCTCAAGAAATCTGCAACTCACACAGCAGCAGCAATACTCAGGCATGACAGGCCGACTTTAAAGATTTGTCCTACCAACTCGCTGATGGAGAAGGAGGGAAGCCAGGAAGTTGAAAGGGGAAGGAGAAACAGAAGCGTCTGGTGGCTCAGGTCCACGCTCCGGACAACTCCGCAGCAGCTCCGCAGTGACCAAGCTTCCAGACCCAGCACAGGAGGTCGCAAGGAGTCCCAGCCCAGCAGAGGAAGCAATTAATGCCTCCGCTTTTGTCTGGACCACAGCACCTGTCTCCCCACCTCAGAAAAAGGAGCTCATGATGAACTTTTTGAGTTTCCTTCTCCCAAAATGTCCCAATTTTAACCCTGTCCCCTGCAGACTTTGTGAATCTAGCCAGCACCTGAATGAACTGAATTCACTCAATGACTCAAATAGTCACCATCCTGGGAGGTTTTGTCTTTGAACAGGGCCTGTTGTTACAATATTGCCTAAGGTGCTTTTCTTTCTTTAAAGATGTGATACGTTTATAATAGTTTCTGAGCAGTGTCCCCCAGAACTAGGAAAGAAAATGAGTGCATTTGTTGTACCTGGAGTTGTGTGGGCCAAGCCCAGCTTTCTAGAGAATAATCTGAGCTCCTCAAAAGTGTGATTTACTTGAGCCAGGCAAATGTGTGCTACCATTTGTCCTAAGAGAACAAATAGTCATGGAGATCCGAAATTGCTGGGTCTTATGTTAATCATGTACAGCAGGAAAAGCAATCACATTGTAAAATAAGTAAGGCCAGAGCTGGGTCAAGTCAGGCAAATTCGTACAGTTAAAATACATGCAATCATTAAAATCACATGTAGAGCATTTGATGATACCAGGCATGCTTGCATGAATAGTTAAATAAAAGGATTATAAAGTAATGCATGTTACTTTATATCCACTGCTTTTAACTTCTTTTTAATAAATTAATTTTAACTTGTCATATTATCTAGGAAAATGGGGGGCTTTTCAATACCTAGTACAGGGCCAGCAGATGCTTTTAGTTGCCTGTGTGGTCACCTGAATTGAATTAGCATAACTGATTGCTTCTACAGAAAAACCGAGAAAGAAGCAAAGAATCCGATGTGCTTTCAAAGCATGTGCATTATGTTTGAACCCACAGCTGAGCTCACCCCAGGTGCCCTATCTAGCAAAGCCCACCTGAGAAAGTGCATACACCCTTTCCTGTGCCCTGGGTCACAGGGGTGCTGGTGCCCTCTGCTACAGGAGATGCTGAGGACCCAAGGACTGCCCAGACCCAGCTTCACTGCATGGGGACCAAAGGAGGGCGGATTTCCCAGCCAGACTGAGCATGAGGTCTCCTGTCCTGTCCAGAACTGAGCAGCATCAGAGCACTTAAAACCTGGGTGGCGGCAGCATCGAGCTGCAGAGCAGGGCAGCCGGACCCAGGTCCTGGCCAGAGCCCACTAGGCTGTGCAAGACCCAGGATGTCTTGGAGTGCAGCCCAGCAAGAGGTGCCCATGCCCATCTGCCCCCTGGAAATGTTTGATACTGCAATTTAAACTCTTGACCTCAACAGAATAGACGAGGAAATAAAGGAATGGCAAGGCGAGGACATAGGTGCACAGCCCCGCAGCAGGACACTCATTGTCCGACCTGGGGAGTCAGAAACAAGGCTGGCCAGGAGTGGGAAAGAGAGAAGATGAGCAAGCAGAAGTTGGCTTGGAGAGGAACTTCCTGGGGGTGCCAAACCCCAGGCCCAGCAGACCCTGCAGATGACCTTCTAGGTCTATGCCTGAGTCTGCTGGGTCAGCAGTGGCCTTGGACATTTCTGGAGGCAGTTCCCTCCAGAGTCGGCTGCTGAGCCGGTTCTGGCCCATGAGCCTCAAGAAGGTCTTTATTGCAGAGCCAGCCATGGTGGCGCATGCCTGTCATCCCAGCACTCGGGAGGCCGAGGAAGGAAGATTGCTACCAGTTCCAGGCAGTCAGACAGGGCTGGGCCCAGGGGACTCAGTTCAGAGGATGGGAAGGAAGGCGGGAAATTGTGCAAGACAAGCAGCTCTTTTTAAAACTTTGTTCTCTTGAAACTACTGTGCTCTCTATTTCTTGACTCTGTGGTACTTTCCTGAGCCCTGTCAATGCAGGTGTGTAACTGAGCATATAGCAAGCCCTGACCACTAACCTGGCCCTGTAACCAACGATCTCACCCTGCCAGCAAAGCAGAATGGCCAACTTGCTTTGTCTCCCCTCTATATCTCCTCTGTACCCCAAACCATCAGAGAGTGGGGCCTCATATTCTGAGACTGCTTCCAACCAGTGCCCCTCGACATAAGTCTGCCTCCACTCCCTGGATTCCTGCTTGCCACAGCATGGAAAGCTGTGGCCAATGGCACATGTGCTGAAGGCCAGGCCTTGAGACAAAGACGGGATGGCCAGGCTACGAACTCACATGACTGCTGACCTACCCTTCCAGGAGAGGTACACTGCTCTGTGGCCTGCTTCCCCATGGGATCACGTTACCTCAGCAACTGCACTTGGAGCCTTACTGGCTCATCACAGTTTGTCCCATGTTGAATTCACTTGTGATTCCAGTCCCTCTCTTGTCCATCTCAGGCAGGAGCTGTCTTTCCCTCCATGAAATCTCCTACTCTTGGGCTGGGGATGTGACTCAGCAGCACAGAGCCTACCTGGTAAACATGAGGTTATAAGCTGAAGTCCTGATTCCAAAATAAAAGGAAATTTCCTACTCTTGATGTCCTTCATGCCTACGAACTCATTCTTCAGTTTTGGGGAGCTCCAACTCAGTGCACCAGCCATCTAGAAAGTCGGAGTTACACTATTTCCTGCAGAGTACTTGGAGGCTCTGTCTCATTCCTACAGTCCCTGAGGACACCCTGGAAAGACCTGGGAGCTCCCCCACCTGCGGTGGCTGCCGGCTGCCTGGTGCTCACGAGGAGTCCTGTGCTCACTAGCTCCACTTTCCTGGAAGAGATCCTGGAGCACTTAGCTCATGAGAAAAAAGGCTTCCTGTCTCGTAGCTCTGGAGGGTTCTGTCTGTGCTCAGGTGGCCCTGGTAGGGACGTGGACAGATCTTCAGTATTACAGGATGGGGTGGCCACAGTACAAGCAGAGTCCATGTGACCAACCCAAGCTCAAGTGCATAGTTGTGCATGGGTCTCTGGAACACCTGTCTTTTAGGGTGGCTTCCCCAGAGGACATGACTGAAGAACTCTAGAGCAGGCTGTTCTGTGGAGATGCCTCCAAGGAGCAGAAGCCTGGACTGTGGGCAGAGAAGCACATGCTAAGGTGCAGTTAAACATGCAAGGATTTTATTGGGGAACTCATTGATGAAGGGACAAGGATCAAAGGGACAGGGACAGGGTAGGGCCAAGAGGTGGCACCCAAGGAGGCCCTCATGTAGCCACACTCAGGGATGCCCCAGAGGACAGCGCCATGGCTCAGCACAGCACTGGCCCTCAGCTGTGCTCCTCCAGCCTCAGGCAGAAGGTCTGGGGCACACAGTGGGTGCAGCCTGCCACATGGACAGTCCTTCCCGGGCAGGGGCAGCAGTCCCGCCAGAGGGGGCTGGGAGGTGGCACACAGACTCCCAGCACCCAGAAAGTGCGGATTTGCTGGCCTCCTCTGTGGCAGCTAAGCTGGCATCCTACGGAGCGTGGAGTCGGTACACAGTGAAGGCAGTGGCAGCACTTTTTCCACCCATGGTGGGAGAGCATCTCGGCCCCTCCTCCTAGAACCTGTCCCACGAGTTGCTCAGGAGCAGAAGGTCTCCGTGGCCTGGTTCTGGCTGTGCTCTCTGCTCCCCCCACCCCACCCCCCGCCTCTGACCTCCTGAAGACCCAGAGTGGGACATGAGGGGCTAGGGGGGCGAGCAGGGCATTGTGGGTAAGCTGACAAGACGCCCCTTCTTCCGCCCTCGCTTTGCAGAGCACTACCGCGTCTCTGGCCATTTTCCAATTCTGTGCATAAACTTGAAACCAAGGGGAAAAAACCGATAAGAAATTCAGCCCTGCAACACTGGCTGCTTCTAAATTCAGAGCAGCTCTCCCTCTCACCATCCCGCATTAGGCAGCTGGGGCGCCCGGGATGAAACCCACAGGCGGGCGGCTTCCCAGCAACAGGAGTGTATTCCTTACGGTTATGGGCCAGAACTCCAGGATCACGGTGTCTGGGCGGGTCTGCTCCCTGCTCTGGCGCAGTCTGACTGCTGCCCCGCACCTGGAGGTGGCACTTCCACCTGCTGACTTCAGGAGGCCGTGGACCATCACTCTCGGCTGCCTTTGCCCCTGGACCAATCCTTCAGCGCCCTCTGCTCCCTGGCCTTCCCCTTTCTCCCCCTTCTCTCTGCCAACAAAGCACAAAGGACAACAGCTGCCCGCGCTCGTGGCAGCGTTAGCCCTCTGTGATCTCGGGGCGCTGTCGAGCCCTGTCCTTCTGGCCCAGCTGTCAACAACCAACGGTGACGGCAGCATGTTCTCGCCTGAGGGGTCCTGCCGGGCAAAATCTGGTGGGAGTTTTATCTTCCGTCTTCTGAAAAAAAAAAAATGTCACTTCCTGAAGCAGAAAGCAACCCGCTACAGTCACCCGGGGTATGTCTTCTGCCTCGTAACAGAGCAGAGCTGTGCGTCCCAGGCAGCTTTGCAGGTCACCGTGTCCATGTGACTGCAGCAACTAACAGGGTAGGGGCTGTGATCAAAAAAACATGGTGAGAGTTTAAACTGTATTCTACTTTTAGTTTTATTTATTTATTTACTTTTGGTACTGGGGATTGAACTCAGGACCTTGTACTTGCCAGGCAGGTGCTTATGCTGCTGAGCTATCTCCATGGCCAAGAGTTTAAATTTTTAAAATGTATTGCAGTAAAAGACGCATTGCCATGAATCCCTTTCAAAATCCTCCCTCTTGTTTCTAGCGTACTCTTCTCACCATGTTTATGGCTTTCTGCAGTGGCTCTGGGGTACTCCTGCCCAAGTGTCTTGGCTGTCCCTCTGTCCTGGCTGCCTCAGTGTCCTAAATTGATTCAAAGCACTGACCTTGGGTGGTCATTTTTACTTCAGGAAAGAGCCAGAGATTGTGCAGTGCAAGACCCAGTGAGTGAGGTGGATGAGGCCGCAACGGCCTGTGTTTATGAGCTGGCTTTCAGTTGAACGGTGCTCGGCAGCCTTCGCCATACTTTTTTTCACACTGAAGGAGGACTCCAGAGCTGCTTCAGAGAGTGGCCAGAACAATGGAGTAAGTGTGTGAGAGAAGGGAAGTGTCTGAGGGGAATTCATGGAAATGTACGCAGCACACGTTTCTGTTTAAACATTCACCACATCCTTTGAACACATCTAGTAGGCAGAAGAGATCTACCACTTCAGGAGCTCCGCGTGGAAGTTGCCTGATCCCTCTTTACCTCTGAACTTTCAGTCGGGTTAAGCACGGAGGCCTGCGGCTGGTTTGACAGTGGTGCTGGTGTCTCAGGGCTGCTGGGCCTGCAGTGTCTCTGCTCTGGCTCCAGGCTACCTGAGACACGGGGGGCCGCAGGGAGACCTGAAGTGGCGCTAGTCCAGGTCTCACAACCTGTGTGCTCCCTCAGGCGGTGATACAGGTGAGTGAGGATGGGGCACCCTGGAAACCCCCTGGTGTTCTTCAGATTATATGTTTTTCCTCCAGTGGAGCAAGCTCTGTGCAGGAGCCTGGATTCTTGGTCCTCTCCAGCTATCACAGGCTTTGCATGAACCCCAGCACCCAGCAAGCCTCAAAGCAGCTCTCCCATCTCGGTGGTGGCCAGTAAGGACCGCGGTGCCAGTGCACCGCTGAATCAGGGCCTGGGTGGATTGTCTGAGGCACCAACTCATGTCATGTGCCATTGCATTAACTAAGAGAAAGTGAGACAGAGAGAGGAACACACTGCAGCAGGCCCTGCCAGCCAGTGTAGGAATCAAGCACGCGCAATCTAACTCCACGGCCAGAAACAGAATCTTCTGGACTCTAAAATGCCAAGTTCTACTGCAGAACGAGAGCCCCTGGGGCTGCGGTGCTGTCCCCGCCAGCCTGGCCTAACCATCCCCTGGGCCTGGCCATCCCTGTCCAGCACTGCTCTGCTCTGGAAGCGCACACCCTTGCCAGCCCCAGGGCCACTCCCTCCTCCTCAATCCACTTAATCTGATTAGGCACTGATTGTAATTGGCCTTGATTCAGAGACCTTCCTTGGCCAAATTAGGCCCCCTGAGATCTCTCATACACAGAACTCCCTGTACAGATGCCAGACTCTCTCTGTCCTCTGTGATTTTCTTTATCAAAGCCACATGAGGCCAACTCTTAAGCACCGGAGAGTCTGCCAGGGAATTTTGATTTCCTCTGAATGCAAGGAATTCGGGGAACAGCACAGGTCAGATCTTCCAAATGCAAGATCACCTTGACTTTGCTCCTTAGGGTAGCAATTATAAATGATGACTGGAAGATTCCTGGCTTGACCAGGACACTTGGCTTAGGGTGGAGATAATAATGAAATTTTCTGTTATGATCATTTCCAGTAATACAACATTTTACTTATAAAATGCCTCCCGCACTCTGAATTTCTCCAACTGTGGTCCATGCTGCGCCATCCTAGACTTTAATGAGGATAAAAATATCTTCCTTTTATTAAGCTCTCACTGTTCCTAACACTGTGCCTCCACTTATTGTTTCACCCCTAGTTCACAGACAAGGAATCCCATGCTCAGTAAGGGCGAGTTACCTGCCAATGTCTGGAGGACCACAGAATGACTCCCCACAGATGCCCAGCTGCCAATCCCCAGAGCCTGGCACTCTGGTCTCCCAACAAAGCAAAAGAGAATTGACAGATGTGACTGAGAGGGGCATCTTGGGATGGGGAGATGGTGCTAGGTTATCTAGCAGACCTGGTGGATCACGAGGGTCTTCTAAGAGGTAAAAGAAGGCTGGGGCATCAGAGCAGATGGGGCAATGGCAGCAGAGGTCAGCGCAGGGCAGGACCAGGAGACAAGGATTCCACAGCCTCCAGAAGCTGGAGAGACCAAAGTGGGGTCTCCCTGTGCCCAAGACATGGCCCCTGCAGCAAGCACTTTTGGATTTGGGGCCAGCAGCTTGGGAGATCATGACCTGGTTTTATTTGAAGCCTCTGGGTGTGTGGTGATTTGTTGCAGGAGTAGTGGGCCACAGGGCTGTCGAGCATGGGAAGGAGAGTTTCAGCCTGCTCCTGAGAGGCAGGCTTTTATGCCCCAGGTAGGTAGCCTTGGAGTTTAAATAGAGGGCTTTCAACAGATGATTTCTGTATGATGGCAAACATGATAAGACAAAATGTAAAACCTAAAAGATGTGGAAATATTAAAACAACAGGCAAGACAGGGCCGGCAAGATAGCTCAGCAGACTAAGTGCCTGCTTAGGCAAGCACAGGCACCAGGGTTCAATCCCCAGCACCATATGCTGTGCCAGCCCTGCCCCCAGGCAAGCTGAGCTGACCACCAAGACGGCATGGTGGTGCATGCCTATAATCCCAGCTCTGGGGAGGCTGAAAACAGGAGGATCACTCTGAGTCCAAGCTACTTAGTGAGATGCTGTACCAAATACATTAAGGGGGGGGGGGGGAGAGAGAGAGAGAGATCAACCAGCAAACCCAGAGCCATGGAGAAAGGGTGGCTTGTACTTTAGGAAGGTGAGAACTCAGACTGCTGTGGGCAGGGATGTGAGGCTGGAGCCCTCCCCGCACCCCTCAAGGGAGGTCCATATTGATTAAAGTCCTCGGTGTGGGAAGGAAAGCCTCCAGGGACAAATGTGTAAGGGAAGCTTTGCAACCCTGGCCACAAAAAGATAGGTAAAAGTGAAAAACACCAATCTGATAAATGAGAGTTGGCCTTGGAAAAGATATTTGCAATGATTAAAAAGATATAAAATTAAATTTTGTGTGTTTTTTTATACCAAGAATTGAACTCAGTACCTTGTGCTTGCCAGGCAGACACTCTGCTGCTGAGCTATATCCTCAGCCTGAAAATTGAATTTTAAAATCTACAAAGAACTCCCAAAAATGAACAAAGAGAGAAACATAGCATGTTCCCTCACCCAGTTCCATCCACACAATAAAAAACCCTGGCGCTTTCCCCCTACAAGGAGGCGTGCTTTCTCGGAGTCTCTTATCAGACACATAATGAAGGGAACAGGAAGAGGAATAAGAAATCAGAGGGGAAAGAAAGGCAACTCCAGCGAGGATTTTCACAGAGCCAGGATGCTGATGTGACCTCTAACTCAGATCTTTCTGAACCTGAACAAAAGCAACAAAGGGAAGGGAAACCTCTTTTTTGCCCTGCCAGCCCCCAGGAGCAGATGCTCAGGACAGTCATGTGGTCCTGTGGGTCGGAGAAGGGAGGCATGCACAGGTGTCTGGTGTCCTCTGATTGCCAGAAGCATGCTGAGAGCTAGGAGGGGCAGGACAGCGCCTCAGGGGCCTGCACACACCCTCCTAAAGTGAGAACCATAGTGTAGAGGGAAAAATGAGAGCTGGGCCTTTCAAAGATTAAAAGGTAAAATTACAAGGTATGTTTTGTCTCATATTTTACAAAGCTACCCTTGCATGTATGTGTCTTTGGCTAGGCACTGGGGTGGGAGCCGGGGTCCTCCCCCTGAGCTGCACCCTTATCCGCTTCACTATTTTTTTTATTTTGAAAAAGAATCTTGCTAAACCACTCTGGCTGAGTCACTAAATTGCCAGGCTGGACTCAAGCAGGCAGTCCTCCCGCCTCAGCCTCTTGGAGGGCAGGGCTTGCAGGTGTGCACCGCCACACCCAGTCACCAAACAATATACTCAGCATCACATGCAGCTCTGGTCTGCTGTAGTGCTCAGCACCCAGAAATGAGGCGGTAAATATTTGTTAAATGAACGAATGATCAAATGGTAACTAGTGCTCAGCAAAGAATCAAACATCTCCCCCAGAACAGGTGACTGCCTCTTTCAATCTTTAACTAGTTTAAGTGCAGAAGAATCTCAGTTTTTGTTAACTTTGCCTCTGACTTCGGCAAGCCTCTAGGTTACCATTGCTCGTCTTGGTGAAAGTCCGCGCACTGCAGACACTGCAGCCCTCTCTGCGCTGGCGGGGCAGAGATGTTCACTGCAGCACCAAAGCAGCTGCCTGGCCATTGTGTCTGCTTCTGCTCCCAGGCAGCCCTGCTCATCTAAAAAACCCCACTTTGCAGATGAGGGAACTGAGGTTCAGCACTGTGGGAGGAAGAGAGAAGAAAGGGTCAGACACAAAGAACTTCAGAGGACAAGGGGGATGGGGGCCGGGATGGGACTACCTGCTTCTTATCTTGCCCTGAGCTGCTGCCTTCCATGCTGGCCTCTCAAGCTTCCTAACTGGGAACCTAAACTTGGCTGGAAGTGACACCAAGGCTGAGCTCCGCTCTTCCCTCTCCTGTTCTAGGGCTGTATCCGCTCCCTCAAGTAGATCTCTGGATTTCCTGGCCTTTGCTGAGCTGGGATCCCTGTCCACCCAGCTGGCTCTAGATTATGGCATCTGTCCCCCATTGCCTGTCCAAAGTTTCATGGGTGATCATAGTCCCGCCCCCACTGCTCAGATCCCAGCCCTAGGGTCCAGCTGCCCCACAGCTGGAACTTCCTCTAGCCCAAGCTGTCCTCTAGGCTGTGTGATTCCCAAAGGCCCCCAACAACTCGGAGCCCTGCAGAGAGCATGTGGCACTCAAGCTTTCTGAACATTATGCCCATGGGGGTGCTGGATAAGATTCATGCTCCTCCTGATGCCCCACAGGCCAAGGGCAGGATGCATTTGGGCATAGAAATGCAGTTCAGGCTGGCCTTGAACTCACTCTGGAGCCAAGGTTGGCCTCAAACTCATGGCGATCCTCCTGCCTCAGCCTCCCAAGTACTGGAATTGCAAGGGTCCCCAGTACCCACAGCTCCAGCATAACCATTGTCAATTCTAAGTATTTAGCAAGTGTCAGCTTTTTTGAGTATGTCTCAGCCCAGGGCCTTCTTCACCTCAAAACCAGATTCTGGGACCAGTGCTTAGCATGGGTGGCTGCTCTGGGAGCAGGACGGGAGGAAAGGCACTGGGAAACCCTCCTGCAGGGTCACCACCCAGAGCCCTAGGTCATGCCTCTTAGGCTACTTCTTAGGACCACGCCCCCTAGATACAGCATGTTTCCTCAGCACCCAGCCTCCAGGGACTGAGCTGCCCTGCTCCAGCAGAGTAGACAGTGGATGTTACAGGGGACCCTACTTTCCCCAAGAAGGGGAAGCTGAGTGCCCCTGAAGTAGTGCTTGACTCTCAGCCCTGGTCCAGATGGCCCGGAGGGACAACCCTGCTCCTGTAGATGCCCTCCTGCTCCAGGTGGGTGCAGAAGCCTGACCAGCACCCGGGACAGGACTGCAACTCTGTCACCAGCCGCCTAGGATGAGGCCCCAGCTCTCCACTGGTGTTGCCAAGGCACCCAGGGCCCAGCACAGGAAGTAGACACCACACGGGACTGAGATGCAAGAGGTTGGCGTGAGCTCTGGGTCTGGGGTCACTCGTGTGGCCCAGGCATCAACATGCTTGGGGAAGTGGGTCCCCAGCCATTCTCTCAGGCTGGGTCTGCAGTGAAATGCTGAGTAACGAAAAGCACCTCAGTGCACCCAGGTAAAGTGACATTCTGGGGAAGGAAATGTGGAGCAGATACAGCACCACGCAGAGGCCCTGTGCATTTTGTCTGATGAAGTGCAGGCTGTGTGTGGCACGTCCCAGGTGTCTTATGTCATTAGCACGTATTCATAATTGGGCACTGGGGCCAGTTTGGGCTCACGGCTGCCTGCACACCACGTCCTTACTCTTACTGCTTCTTCCTTGCCATAGCCCTCAGCCCTGGCTCTAAAGACCTGTGTATCTTTTGCTGTCCTGCATATCTGTCCCCCTTCGTGATGCTGGGAGAGACAGCCAACATCAGCATCCCCACCGAGCGCCCTGGAAATGCAGAGTCACCGAGGAGGGCCTGCGTCCAACTCCCCGTCTCCCAAGGCACTGGGCTGTGAGGCTGCGCTGCCAGGGACTTCTGCCAGGGACTTCTGCAGGCTGGCAAGACGGAGGTTGCGCCAAGCCCAGGTTTGGCCAGGGTGGGGCCAAATGAGTGTCCATGAGTTCCTGTGGCTGCCTCAGGCTCTGGGTGTGCATGCTGCTCTGTGTGAAGCTTTCGGGTTTCAGCTTCTTCATAGCTCACTGGAGGGAAGCCTCTCACAGGTGAGCACCAGAGGTTCTTACAGGAGGCACAGGAGCTTCCTTCTAGGCATCTGAGTAGGAACACAGGCTGGGGTGATGACACACACATCACTCCAGCCTCTGGGAAGATGAGGTGGATAATGGGCAGCGCAAGATAACACAGGAGGATGCATCTCATAGAGACACTGTCTCTCTCTCTCTCTCTCTCTCTCTCTCTCTCTCTCTCTCTCTCTGTCTGTCTCTCTCTCTCTCTCTCTCTCACACACACACACACACACACGCATGGGATGGGCATGTAGCTCAGTGGTAGATGGTAGAGCACTTGCCTAGCATGTGTGAAGTTGTGGGTTCAGTGTTCAGCATGTGGGAGGGAAGGAGACAGAGACAGAGACAGAGAGAAGGGAAAAAACAAGGCAACAATGGAAAGAGCCCCAGTAAGAGAATGGGACAGGTGTCCAACCTGAGAAGGGGCTGAGGGACCCAGGGACTTCAGAATCACAGAGCTGTGTGCTTCTAAGCTTTAGAGCACAGTCACTGGACATGGGCTAGCACCTCCTCCCTGTAAACACTTATGAAGTTTGGGGTCTGCAAATGTAGGTTATAACAGGAGAGAGAGAGAGAGAGAGACCACAGATGGCAAAGCGAGGAGCTGGGGAACACCCAGCAGCCCCCTCAGGCCTGTTTCTCTGTGGAACCTAACACGGCTCTGTGAAGTTCCACCCTCTCCTCAACTTCCAGTGAAAACCAAGCTGCCAGTACTGAAAAGAAGGGTCTAGTAGCAACCTCTAAGGGCTGAGCCTGGATCTTCCACAGCAAGGCACCCATCAGATCCCTGCCAGCTGCCTCAACCCATCACCCATGTGCCCAGCCAGGAGCAGCCCAGAGGAAGGGGCAGTAGCACCATCCCAGCCACTCCTCCTTCATCAAAGAGAAGGGACTACCCCAGATACCTTCGAGTCATTAGCTTTTGAGGGGCACAGACCATGCCCCCCGCCCCTGACTGCACTGTAATAGGCACGGAGTTGGTAGGTAAAAGCTCAGAAGTTGCCAGCAGGAATCCTCAGCCTTCCTGGTCCCTCGCTGGCCTCTCTGCCCCCTCTCTATGCACAAATGACTCAGGAGGCTTGGAGACATAGTACCTGCTGTTGGGACTTGGTTTGGGGCTAGGTTTTCTAACAGTCCTGTCTGAGAGCTGTCCAAAAGAAAAAGCTCATGAGCAATGGAGACCCAGAGCCAACAGCAGCAACCCTCCCACAGAAAGAAGCCTAGGCAGCTAGAATACAAATTCAGGAGACAAGTGGGGGATCGGGAGCAGAGGGGCCCACACTACTGGTTTTGTAAAATTTAATAAAACATATAATTGACCCGCATTAGATTTATTCACATTACCAAAGGAGAGCTGTTTGCTAATGAGGAAAGCCTTTATTCCCCAAATTTCACATCACGAATTCATTTTCCCTCTTCCTTGCTGGTTTGGCACATTTTTAAATGGCTTGGTTAAAACAATTATTAATCCTAAATTAAATATCCATGACAATTAATCCCCCAAGAGGCAAGAAAAGTTGCCGCTGCTGCTTCCTGCCTCATTTTCTCTATGACCAAAGAGTTATTTGTTTTCTCTAATGCAACCGGTGAGCTATGTTAAAGCTGAAAGAAACACTCTCTAGGCTGAAAGGGAGGAAAATAAATAGAACCAAACTGGAGGTACTGGAAACACGGGCATCTCGGCTTTGTTCCCAGGCGCTCTCCATTACACATCAGTTTGAAAATGAAAGAAGCAGCCTCTTGCTTTGCTGCATGCCTCATCCATACAACATGAACAGTCACTGCAGTGAGTGAGCGAGTGAGCCCCTGTGGAGTGTGACCCCTGCAAGGACTACCAGCCAGCCTCCACGTGCCCCAGCAAGGGTGCAGGGCATACCCCAGGCCCCGCCTAGGCATATCTTTCAGTCGTGTATTTTAAAATATCTGTGCAACACTCACTTTGTAGGGGCTCTGAGAAACCTATTTTCCACCCATAAGCACATTTTCCTCTGTTTAAAGTAATAGTAATTGCACATTCTCGTCATTGGCAATTCTCTGGACTAGAAAAGACTGGAAGTATTTTCATGGTTTCAATGTTTAGATAATCATTCCTCTCACTATATATATTTTTTCCTGTGTCAAAATTTCAGCTACAGTAGCTGCTGAGCCTGGCCACGGACAATGGGCTAGACTCGCTGTGGTCCTACCACTAACACTGATTGTCATAGTTAATGACCAGGGAGCACACAGTGCAGCCTCCTCAGGCAGGACTTATGGCCCCAGGTCCTGCCTGCCTGGGCAGCACTGGGGCTACTTGTTCTGTGCCAGAGTCCAGGATGGCATCTGAGTTCTGCTGGAGGATAGCACCAGCCCCTGGAAGGTAATGGTCCCACACAGATGTCACATTTGGAAATCCAAGGTGAGGACAGCAGGCACGCTTCGGTATTCCTTCCTGTTGGCATGGCCAGTATAGGAGAAACAGAGCTCCCAAGCTGCCTGCTGTCAGCTGTGCTAAGTTCCTGTCTCCTAAAGTGGAAGGACAAATGCCAGGGACCATGGAGGTCACCTGTCTGGAAGCTTCCAAGACAAGAACACCCCCTCAGACAGGCAGGCCCTAAGTGGGGTGCTACCCAGGCCCTCTGTCAGGGGTAATTCACACAGCAAAGTCACAAATGTGGGCTCAATGTGGGTCAAACTATAGCCAACCAATAAAATTACAAGGACAGACACCTAGCTAATACTGACCCACTTGGGAGGCGGACTTGTCTATGGGTTTTAAAGCAGAAACATTTGGGGAAGGGATGGGTGGTACCAATTCAGCATAATCTTAAATTTCTGTTCATCCCTTATAGAGGTCTGCAGCACTGGCCATTACGACTGTATCTCAAGGACTTGCCTTCTCCAAATGTGCCTCCTGCCACAATTCCACATTCTTCAGTTTCATTGCTGGTGAGCCCAGCCTGACTGAACGTCACTGTCCATCTGACTTACCTGCCCATAGTGCTTCTATTGGTGGCCTGGTGGGCTATTCTTTCCTGTAAGTTTGGGTGGGCCCCAGACCATTCAGGGAATGAACAGCGTCTCACTGCCCTGCAGAACTTCCAACCCAGTTCAACAAGAGGCCACCAGTAGAAAGCACAGAGAGGGCTGGCTCCAGGAGATGGGCATTTCTGGATACAGCCTTCAATCTGAGCTGGAAATCCCTTGCCCTTGACTCCAAGGAGCTCTGTGTGGTCTGCTTGCCAACCTCTCATCCCCTTAGCCTCTGAACACCTGCACAGTCATCGCCTTGACCACGAGATGGGGATTTCCATGCCTGGCTTGGTCCCGCCACATCCACTAAAGATATTTGCACTCAGCCTAGAAGAACCCAGACACAGTGGTTTAACTAACACATCATTTAGCCTTTCTCCATGACCAAAGTGCAGCTATGCCATAACTCTGGGCTGGAAGAACTACTTAGGAGGCACAGCAGCCTGAGACCCGGGACAGCAGCCCAAGCATGCGCCTCCATGCGCCAGGGTGTTGCCAGCCACCCACCCCTGTGAGCAGCGCCAGTGCCCTGAGCAAGAAGAAAGGCAAGAGCAGGGTCATAGGCCTGCGCCAGCATGGTGGGTCCTCACTTGTAAGGGCAGCAAAGCTTTCCAGGAAGCTGCTCCAGCAGGCACAGGTCACAGCTCCCTGCCAGGGGTGGGCTGTGTGAACACTGAGGGACACAGAGGCCCCCAGGAAGGCCAGCACGTTGGGCCTTGCATCTCCCAAAAAGTCAGGGTACCATACCACAGGGAGAGTAGGTATGCGCCCATGTCCACCTGCTTCACGGAGTATGAGGCAGGTTTTGAGAAGTCCCAAGACTTCCTCCGGACCACCACCCAGAAATGCAGAGCTTTGTGTGGGTAACACAGGGACATGGGGAACGAGAGCACTAAAGGTGCCTTATGGCCACCTAGGCTGCACCCAGACTACCAGCACCAGCATGGACGCAAGGCTGGGGCTTTCTCCTTTGAGGCACTCCTCCACTATTCTGGTCTCCCATCATTTACGATATGAACCCCCGTCTGGAGGAGTGTAGGAGGTGCTGTCGTGACAACGTGTGCTTGGCCTTGCTGGTCCCAGGGATACTAACGCATGAAGAAAGAAAAGGAGCATCTCAGGACCAGTGAAAGGCAGTATTTAATTTCCAGATTTGGTCTGGACCCATGGAAACAACCCTCTCACATGGCTTTGGGAATGCTCTGCTGTTAAAGTGTCTGTGCATTTTGCTTTTCCTCAGTGAGAGACCCTAGAGTAAGCAAGAGCTTAGGAAAGCATTGCCAGCGCGCTTGGCCTGGGGGGGATCTGTGCACTTAGCATACTCCTGCGACTGCACATTGTGAGCCGGAGCACCACCAGCGCGCTCAGACTTTGAAGCTCTGGCTCTGGATCATCCCATGGTCCCTCAGGAATGACCCAAGCCCTGCACAAACATTGCCTGCTCACGGTAGTTCAGCAAGAAACAGAAGCACCTTAAATATTCAGTCTGCCAACTGAGTTACTAAAGAGTGGTACGTGCTTTTGATGATTACAAACAGCCACTTAAAAGTATGTTGTAAGAGTTAAAATCTATGTCAAAATTTACATGATAACTTGTACAGAGCTCACTCTTATATTGAAAATATTTGTAGGAGGACTATGGATATTGCCTGCCTATACCAGAAGAATCAGAGGGTCATACACATCAAAAGGGCAATGATTTTTTTTTCCTTTATGCTTTTCACAGTTTTCTAGTAGTAAGCATATGTAACTTAAAGATTATTTTTTGAAACTCTTACAAAATAAACTTTCCACCTAAGGTAGTTGAATGTCAATCGAGTGCCCACTTTTGACAGGTGTAGACAAAGGAAGGGTTGTAGAAAGAAAAAATCATGATGTGTGTGTGTAGACAGTACAGTTGGGATAGATAACGCTATGCTTCTACATAATTCTATGATAGGCAAGGTCTGCACTAATGGTGGTTGGACAGGATATTATGTCGGCTTTTAGTGCTATGGTCATCCACTAGGTAAATAATTATTGAATTTTTGATATAATTCAGCTATAAAAAAACCTGTAAATATAATATCATGTATGCACCTTGTACAATACCAAAACGTCATGAAAACAGTTTGCAATGTATTAATTCATCGACTCTGTATGGTTAAGGTGTTTTGAAACTGTCTGATTGACATTTGTATTTTAATAAAATAAAAATAAATGAAAAAAAACAACAACAAAAAAAAATAAATAAACTTTAAACCCCTAACATGTATTTTTGAATAAAATAAGAGAGTTGAGGGAGTGTTTCTGCAGAGACTGTCTGGAATATTCTTCTGTAGGTAGAATGACATTTTGAATGTTCCTTCCCAGGCAAGGAACTTACTTTGAGGTCCTAAAACTTTGTGTGTTGTTTTGCCAAATGTGTTGTCCTTTTGTCATTTAAAGAGCCAATTTTCTATACATAATCATTATTTTATACAGTTTTCTAAAAAACTTTTAAGGGAAAGAATATTTTTTCCTATTTGTCCTTTTTTTTTTTTTTAATGGAGCAGTACAAGATTGGCCTCGGACCCCTCTCCACAACACGCAGTGCTGTGCTCGCTTTGACAGTGCGCCCCCCTGACAATAAACCTTGCTGCCCTGGATAGCGTGCGTGCGCTTCCCCAATGTCCAGGGTTGAGACATGCCCTGGAGCAACGCTCGTGGGAGGTGAATTTCTGATAGGGAAGCCGTCCTGGGGAGGCTTGTATATAGCAACCTAACAGAGGCCCAACCCCTGTGGACCCAGCCTCGAGGACCCCAGCGCACAGCTGCAGCCTCCAGAACAAGAACAATTTCCCGTCACTTATAACAGCTCTGCTTCAGAGTTGTGCCCTAACAGCCCAAACTGACTAAAGCAAACAAAAAGCATGTGTGAGCCTCCAACTGAAAAGCTGGTCTGAGGACCTGCGACCCCAGCTGCCCTGAAGGGGGCTCTGCTGTTGGGTCTGTGCTGACCCAGATCTCCGCGGGCAGGGAGACGCCAAGAGACGAGGGTGAGAGCTCAAAGGTTTATTGAACCACGCATGGGGCTCCGAACCTAAGGCGGTTGCGAAGCCCGGAGCAGTCGTTATAGGCAGGTTTATAAAGGCAAAAACCACAAAATCAGGAGGGGCAAGTGAACTACAGAAGCTAATTGCATTGGTTAATAGGGGTTGACCTTTACATTGATTGGCTCGCGCGGGGGGATTTTTCTGACAGAATAACATATTTCTGTAACGCTTGGGTAACCTTGGGGGAGCATCTTGTGGTTGTTAGGGGGTAAGAGGGAAACTTGAGCAAGCAGGTTACGGAAGCCAATAGCAATTGTTCCTTTGTCAGGATTGACTGAGGGCCACCTGGGGGTTGCTGAAGCTCTAGAGCAACCTTGTGGTTGCCTAGTTGCACGTCACTTTCCCAGAACATTTAGCAACAGGTGAAACAAAGGGCTAAGATGGAGCTAGTCTAGCGTGGGGCTGGGTGTTGTCTTGGGACTTTTTATTTTTACCTCTACACTATGACCCCACAGTTTACAGGATCAGCACCAAGCTTCCTGGGCATCACAGAATATATGATCAGTGCCACACATCACACTTAGGACTCTGTTCCTAGATGGCAATTATTTTCTGTAGCCTTCTACCCCACCCTTCTCTGTGATGCTCAGCGTGCTCGTGCTCGGAGCTGGAAGAATGGAAACCACAGTCCCTCCTCCCTGCTGGGAGACACGGCTGGGCGTGGCCACTGGGGTGCTGGCTAAAGACCAGACAGGAGGAGGATCTCTGCTGTGGCTTGCATATTGTGACAGAAGCAGTGGGTGCTGTTGGAACAGGAGGATGGACGATTCCAGGTTTTTTTGTTGTTTGGAACATTCTGGAGGCCTGGTCTAGGGGTGCTCATTCAAGATCTTGAGCTCCATGTGTCTTGCCTTCTTTTCCCCATTACTCTTCCAGCCCTTCCCAGTGCCTTTCAGTTCACTTTCCTACATTCAGTTCTCTCTGAAATAGCAACGTTTTTCTTTTCTTTTCTTTCTTTCTTTTTTTTTTTTTTTCAGAACTGAGGATTGTACTCAGGCCCTTGTGCTTACCAGGGAAGCGCTTATTCTACTGAGCCATCTCCTCGGTATATTTTTTTGACTGGGTCATGAGTGACCTACCATAACTGAGCTGGCCAAAGATAGAACGTTTACATTTCAACATTTGGGAAACTGACTCTTCAATTCCAAGAAGTTGGAAGCCAAAGTGAGAGAACCTCCCACTCCTGGGCTTCTGAGGCTCTTTGCCTTTAAGATGAAGCAAAACCACTGGGTACCTGAGAGCTTGAGGGCCAGGGGTCTGAGGGGCTCCTTTCAGGCTACAGCCAACCAAGCCAAGCTTTTCTTCCCTTTCACCATCACTGTCCCACCCAAGCACAGTCCACCTGAGGGCTGCTCCTGAGCCTTCATATGGCAGCAAAGGGGTGAGGAAGGGTTTGCAGAGTGCATGGAGGCCCAGGCGTCTGAGCACTGGGGCTGGACAGAGGGAAATTAGCAAGGCGAATCCTGAGTCAAGTGACTTGAGGTCTCAAAACATGGGTCACCCAGAAATTTGTACAATCATGTGTTAGTTAAAATATTTACTTCACCAAAGATTGTGTAGTATTTAGGTTGCACAGAAATATAACAAAGGCTATTTTTAAAGCAGCAAACTACACACACACACACACACACACACACACACACACCCTCAGTGAATTCCAGGGAACACTTGCCCACTCCTCTTGGACTAACAGAAGCAGGTAGAGGTGGGGCAATTCCCATTCTTCACCCTCCAGGGCAGGAGATAGCACAGGGCTCTCCAGCTCTGTGAGTAGGAGTAGCGCAGTCTGGGACAGGCGCTAGGATCCCACCGCGGGTCTCAGTCGCTTCCACATCCCAGCAGAAGGGCGCACCGTCAGCACCCAACCAATGTTTATTGGCTCAAGCTCCATCCGCACTTTGGTGCAGCGTCTCTGCAGTTCTCCCAACTGGAAAGCACTTTGCAATTCTGTTCCAGAGCCAACACCTGCACCACCATTTCTCTCAACAACCTTCTGGGACTTGGATGGCTTGGAGAAAGGCAGAAGCATTCGGGAGCTTCGGAGAGAGTACAAGGATTCTGGGAAACACAGCCAGGATGGCTACTCCTCAGCTGAGTGGGTGGGCTCGGCTGCTATCCTAATAGGCGGGCATGCAGGTCCCATCAGACACATGGTGGCAGGGAAACCATTGCTCAGGAGAGACTAACGCAAGATCTCTGGATAAGAGAGGGGCTGGGACAAGATCCCCTTTGGAGAAATAAATTCGTAGGGCTGACTAATTAAAGTTAAAATGAAAGGCCTGAGTCACACTTCCTGGCCCCCTGGCTGTCTCCTTTCAGTCTCCCTCTTATTTGTGAAACACAGGTTTCTCTCCAGGAAGACATTGCGGGTAACACATCTGGCACTCACTCAGACACAAATGACTTCAAGTTGCTCCAACCAGATCTGAGGATTTCGTCTGTGATACAAATAAATATGTGCTGTATGCTGTGGTATTTTTCCAGCTAAGTGTTTGGGAATCCCACACATCTGTTTTCTTCTTTTTCTTTCTTTTTTTTTTTTTTTTTTTTGGTGGAACTGGGGATTGAACTCAGGCCCTTGCTTCTTTTTCTTTCTAAATCACAAGCATTTTCACAAATGCAGGGTGTGTATCTTGGGAAAGCAGATGATGGGGGAGTTTATGGAATCCTAAACTATGCAAAGCCCCTGGGGACAGGAATGTCACAATCACTTTTCTCACAGGTAAATGGAGTGGAATCTTTTCCAATTCCTGGTTTCTTAGCACACATTCCAAAGGGATCTCCACTTGGTTTTGGAATGGAGAGTCAAATAGTTTTTTACAGTGAAACAATACTGTGAGACCGGCAAGGAGAAGCGCTGCTTCTGCCAAGTGCAGAGGTACACACCCACAACCCCAGGGCCCTGGTAGGCTGAGGCAGGATGATTGAAAGTTCAAATTCAGCCTGGGCAACTTAGTGAGACCCTCCCTCAAAATTGAAAAAATAAAAATTAAAAGGGTTTGGGATATAGCTCAGTTGGAAGGCCCTGGGTCCAATCCCCAGTACTGAAACAGTCCTAAGTGTGTGCTGTACTGCCGAACTACACCCCTTTCTCCAGTATGAATTGAATCTTTTACTCCCAAGAACTAAGCACCAGGTGCAGCCTTCCTAACAACCACTCACTGGATGGTTCTCTGAAACACTGTCCTGCTACTGCCAAGTGACATGCGGCTGCTGAGATTTCTTGAACTATCAGTGTTGAAAATGACCTTGTTGGCATCCTGCTAGGTTAGACAAGGACCCAGCACTCATAGTCCACCTCCCCCGTTAGTGCCTTCTCCTGAGACATTACTTCAGGAAGTACCACAATCAAGCACTGATGCAGCCAGGGGCTGAGTTAACAGGACGAGACATACTGCCCACTGAGCGGCAGCAAGGTTCGCTCACCTTTGCATCTCTCACACAAGCTTTTGCTTCACCCAGAGTTTATCATGGCCTTGGTATTTCCCACTACTTCATTTTCCGTGTACTCACTTTTAGTTTCCTCTCAGTACTTTCCTCTGGATTTGGCAAATGCCTACAAATCCCATTTTCTCAATGCCTAAGAGTGCCTTTGGTCACTCTTGGTCTGTGGGGCTCCAGAAGCTTCTCTTCCATTGCTACGTCCCACCTCTATTCTGGACTGAGCACACACAGCCTGCAGAGCTTCTCGGTTGTTCCTCTGCTCATTGGGCAGGCATCTCCCCATTCTCTTGCCTTTTCCCTTCTATTGCTGAAGTACATCCTACAGAACCTCTCCAGTAATGGGTGAAACTTGACTTTTCTGTGGACCTTGTACACATCTAAAAATATCTGTTCTCAAATTTGATTAATAACTTGAAAATACAGATCTTCAACTAAGATTATGTCTCTGCATACTTTTAAATTCATTACCCTATTGCCATTTCTCTCCCATTATGCCCTGGAGAAATTCAGTGCCATCAGACACCCTGGTCCTCCATGTGCAATGTGTTTTTTGTCTCTTCCTGGAAGCTTTTAAAACCTTTTCTTTTTCCCTGATATACTTTGATGTAGGTCGTTTTGCCCCCCATTTCCTGAGCTGAAAGATTACTATGCCTAAAAGTTCTAAAGTATTTTTTTCTTAAAATGTTTCTTTACTAATTTCCTTCTTTCACATTTTCTTATTTTCTTTTGCAGAATTCTAACTCATTTGTTTCATTTTCTTATCTCCTCTGCCACATCACTCATGCTTTTTACTTTTTCTTCTATTCTCTGGGAAGCCCCTATATTTTATCTGCTAATTCCACAGCTTAACTTTTCAAAAGTTTTACTTACATCTTCAATTTTCCAGGCTCTGTTGATCATTTTCTGTGACATTTTGGTCTTCTTTTTCCTGAACCATATCTTCTCTCTAATGTACACTTGTTGGGAGTGGGCTCAGGAGTGGCAGCTGCGGGTATCAGCACTCTGCAAACAAGGCATGCCAGTGACCAACGAGCATAAGACACAGAGGCAGTTTTCACTGAAAACCTGCCCCAAAAGTGTCAGATCTGGGGGTGCCCCTGGGTGGAGGTGAGTCACTGCGGTGGCCTGGCAGGGCCTACTCTCTGCCCGGCCCCCTTGCTGTCTCTCTCACTCCTAGCTGCCATGCAGTGAGCAGCTGTCCTCCCCCCCGCGCCCACACATACACACTAGTGTGTGTTTTTGCCTGTGAGCCAGAGCTGGCCGGGGGTCGGATCTGCTGATGCTCCCAGCCAAGTGAGCATCTCTTCTTAGACTGAAAGATGAGAACATGACTAATACACCTAGCACCATTGTTAGGGAAATGCAAATCAAAGTCACCATGTGAGATAACCTTAGGCCCACTAGAGCACACACACATGGACACACACACACACTCACACATACACACACACATACACTCCCCTCCCTCCCAGTGTCCTCATCAGACTTTGCAATCCTCTTCCCTGAGTGTCTTTAGCTGTGCAATCCCGGCCACTTCCATGTCCTAAATCAGTTTAAAATGTTGACCTTCCACGATCATTTTGGCTTTGGCAAGAGACAGAGGTCATGCAGTGCCAGGTCTGGTGAGTCAGGAGGGTGCGGAACCAGCAGCTACCTGTCCTTTGCACTGCGCTGAGTGGCAGCGGTTACCATCTTTATCACATCCTGGAAAGACCATCAGGAAGGAGCTTTGCAGAGCTTTCCAGAAAGTGGTAAGAATGATGGGGTGGTGTGTTCTGCACAAGAGCAGAGTGCGGAGGGATCCCTGCCAACATGGCTCTTACCATAACGAATTTAAAACCTTTACTCGCCACAGTTTTACTGTATACATCTTAATTACGACATAAAGGCAGTGACTTTTTTCTCATAGAAGCAGATCAGAGGCAGGAGGTTACAAGAGCCAGCTCAGCTGTTCAGCACAGCCATTGTGGACCCAGGCTCTGTCCTCCGGGCCTGGTCTGTCGTCCTTGCAGACTGGCCTTTCTCCTTGGTTCGAAAGAGGCTTCTTCATAGGCACAACAGGGCTGCCGAACTGTAGGCACCGCATCTGCCCTCAAAGCCAGGCAGAAGAAGGAGGGGGCAGGGCAAGCAGTCATACTCTTTCAGCAGGAAAATCAAAATCCTTCCAACTGCCTCTAAGAGCACGCTGCTTACATGCTATTAACAGAATTGGACTGCGTTGTCTTCCAGCCCATAGCATGAACTATTGACATCCTCCAGTAACACCCAGATTCCACCACTGCAGCCTGAGAGAGACCTGAGGGATGCAGCGTGAGTCCTCATCTGTTCAGTCAGTGGTCCTACCTTTGTCCTTCTTTCTGCAACTCTGACGCACAGCAAAGGTGTGGAAATCGCGCCCTTGGTTGCGCGCATGCGCCGTATGAAGGCGTGGCTGAGGGGCGGCCAAGCACGCACAGCGGTGGTCTCGAGCTCTTTCTCTTCAGTGACGGCATCATATCCTGCACTCGGTGGTGTTTGCACAGAGACAGAGGTACCTGGGACATGACCCCGCCCTTAACACACACATGCACACAAGTTTGTACATATGCTTACATGTATTATGTGAGGTCTGAAGAGCTGAAAATTCCATTTTATATTTACTGCATGGAGATTTCTCCAAAAATAAAGCTAAAGAACCCGTTTGTTTGGCCCACCTGTTCCCCCTCTCGGCATCTTCCCAAAAGAGTTAAGGACATCACACCACAGTGAGTCACACCCACCTGTGCTTATAGCAGCCCAGGGAAGCCCGTCCATCACCAGATGAACAGAGAAAGAAGGTGCACTACTTACGCACGACGGAGATCTACTCTGCCATAAAGATAAACTTGAACCATTTGTAGGAAAACGGGTGCATCCTGAGATCATAACGCAGAGTGAATCAAAGCAGACACACAGGCTTAAATATCACATTTCCTCTAGAAGAGGAACATAAACTAAAGAGCAAAATATTGCTTGCCTGGTGGGTGCAAGGTCCTGAGTTAGATCCCTGATACCACAAAAAAAAAAAAAAAAAAAAAAAAAAAAAAAAAAAAAAAAAAAAAAAAAAAAAAAAAAAAAAAAAAGCAAAATAAAAGATTAGAGGCAACAGGGATCATGTCTTTTTCAGATGAGAAGAGGAAGGCCAGGGAGATAGCTTGGCAGTTTACAAACCTGCCTGGCAAGCTCGAGTGCAAAGACCCGGGTTCCATTCCCGGTACCGCATGCTGTGCAGACCCGGTGCTGAGCCAGCCACGGAGGCCAGGGGTGGTGGCACATGCCTATAATCTCAGCGCTGGGGAGGCTGAGGCAAGAGATCACTAAGAGTCTGAACTGCGTAACAAAACCTTGTACCAAATACATTTTTAAAACTTTGTTGTTTTTTAAATGAGAAGGGGAGCAAGAGATGGAAGGGAAAGGAAGGAGATGTAAGAGCAATTACAGGCATAACAGGCATGGACCACTCCCATGCCGAACGCACTCATTACAGTAAATACATAGCAATAAAAATAAAAATTACGAGGGCCAGCTAGATAGCTCAGTGGCCTAAAGTGCCTGCTTAGGGATAGCGGTTTGATCCCTGGCACCTCATGCCACACCAGCCCGCTCCCTGGGCAGGCTGAGCCAGTAATAATAATAATAATAATAATAATAATAATAATAATAATAAAAAATAGAATAAGGAACAATTTTTTAGAAAAAATCAAATATTTCTTTTATTTTCAAGGGGGAAAAAAATTATAGTTTCCCACTTTCCTGAGAGTTGTGTGCTCCTGGGTGTAGGGACACTGTTTCCAGCTCAGCGAACCAACAATGTAGGCTTCATCCCCTGTTTCATAGCTGGGGGTGCTCAGCACAGCATCTCCAGGCTGGTGGGGTTGGACCATGCATGCTGCTTCACAGCAGAGGCCCTCATACCTAGGGCAGGATGCCCCAGGAGAGGTCCTGTGACCCCCCCAGAAGAGGAAGAAGGGGTGCAATTCTTCCTCCTCCTTCCCTCCTTCCTTCTCCTCGTCACTCCAGGGTGTCTGTGTTGGCCATTCCAGGCTGTCCAGAGCTGGGGTTTTCTGAAATGTAGGATACAACCTGTCCCAGGTACTTTGAGGTCTTTGGCCCGGCAGAAACAAACAGCTCCCCGGGATCTGCACCCTCAGGCCAGACCTGTGTCCACACCAGGCCCCACAGGGACCAAGTGGCTGTGAACTAAATGTCCTTGGAGGCAGATGTCATGCTAGGGGGACTCTGGACTTGCTATTACTACTGATACCAGGGTGGCTGCCAGATTCAGAGTATAGACTACACATTAGCTGATAGTATCTCAGAAACAGTAAGTTTCTTCCATTTTATCCTCAAATTGCAGTCACATAAGAGACTATCCCCTTGTTCAGGGAATTTCTATGTGAGAGACACAGAATCGGAGGGCATAAAGGTATGATCTCTGCAATTTACATTCAAATATTGAGCAGAACTGAAGATAGGAACGAATATAAATAGTAATGGTAAATATTAAAATAAGACATACATATATGAACATGAACTTAGGGATAATAACCTTTCCACCTTCTGTGTTGAGAGGCAGAGAAAGCAGACATGGGAAAACGTACACAGTGGATGACTGTGTGAAAGCTGCCCTGCCGCTTCCTGGTAGGTCTCAGGGTTTTCTCCAGATAAAATGCGGAGGCCATGTGGATGCGCTATTTTGTCACAGTGGGATGCTCAGTAGGAAGTATAAGAGTGGCAGCTTTCACTTTCCAGCACCTGTCAATGTCCCCTCCCTTCCTCCACAAAGCATCCACAGGCCCTTGGGTCCCTTCAGGGAGGTTGTTAGGTCATCCTCGGTGCCCCTCACAGGTTCCTCTGATGGCAGCTTCCTGGGCAGCTCCCAAGTGTGGCCACACTCAGGTAAGTGCCTAAGGCAGAGTCAGGCACACCTCTCCCTGTTGGCATCTGCAGGTGCCAGTCCACTCCCCATGCTGCTGTTGCTGCCGCTGCTGCTGCTGCTCCTACCACTATGTCCTAAACAGCTTGGTGAGGGCCTGACATGGGCCATGGAGAAGGGCTCACTACGCACTTTCGCGGGGGTCACCTTCCCCCAGCAAGGCTTGCTAGCCAGGCCCTGAGACCTGCCTGCAGGGAAGCACAGCTCCTGGAGGCACAGGTGCTTGGTGCACCTCTGGGCTCGGGAAGGCCAAGGTCACCAGAGCCCACGGGAGAGAGAACAGCTGTGATCTTGGGAGAGGTTAAGGCCCTGACTGCCTCTGAGATGGGGGTGCCCCAGCAGAGCCAGCAGAAGCCAGAAAAGCAGTGCTCGGGGCAGCAACGTGCCGGCCACCCTGCCCACAGGCAGTCTGCAGGGACAGCTAGAGAATAGCTTGTGCAGTCCCTGTCCTCCTCAGCCCATGAAAACAGCAAGGATAAAATCCACTTCTGAGGGTTCTAGAGACTAAACAACCACACAGAGTGGGTGGCAGGCCTCACTCTGTGGCCATTCCGGTGACTTCTCCAGGAAAGAGGGGAGAGAAGTCCCCCCTGGGGCTGTTGCTCTGCAGGCACCTACCTCGTTCCCAAAGCCTGCTCCAAGCCAGGCGTGGTAGCCTACTCCTGTCCCCAGCACCCTGGAAGGCTGAGACAGGGGATCCTAAATTTTAGGCCAGCCCAAGCAACTCAGGGAGACACAGCCTCAAAATAAAAATAAATCAATCAAAGGCTGTACATGCAGAGCAGTGTGCAGGCCCTGGGCTCAATGCCACATACCAACAACCAACCAACCACCATCACCACCACCACCATCAAAACTGTGTTGTAAATCTCCAGACACAGACTGGAGACAGTGGAGTAAAGGGGGATTAGAAACCCAGAAAGAAACTCTTACGTTGTGGCCAACTGGTTTTCAATGGAGCATCCAAGAGAACTCAGTCAGGGACAGGATCGCCTTTCCAGTGCCTGTGCCAGGGCAATCTGACCTCTATATGCAAAAGAATGGATGTAGGTTCTTAGAGCACACACAGAGATGACCCCACATGAACCTGAGAGCTGAAACTACACAAGGAAAATTCAGGTGTATATCTTCACAGCTTGGGGGAGGCAATGGTTCCTTAGAAACACACGTTGAGCTTAAGCAAGCAAAGGAAAATGCAAATTTCATCAAAATCAAAAACTCTGCTTCAAACAATGCCATCAAGAAACTGAAAAGCAAACCTCAGAATGAGAGAATATTTTTGTAAATTTTTTATCAAGTAAGGGACTTGGATCTAGAATATAAAAAGAATTCTTACAACTCCACAATCAAGAGAATTAATTCACTGTAAAAGTAGACAACAATTTAAACAGACATTTCTCCAAAGAAGATGTAGAAATAGCCCATAAAAAATACATGAAAAGATGATCACCACTGTTATTCATTACGGGAATGCAAATCAAAGCCACAGAGAGCTCCAGCCTCAAACCCACTGAAGTAAAAAGGGTGGGCCTACCAAGGGCTCTGGGTGACACTCGGAAGCTGAGACCTTAGTACCGGGCCACTGGGACGAAGGCTGGTACCATCTGTGAAGGAGATTAGCAATCAGCTCCTCCCAAGGCTTCCACGGAGCTGCCATGTGACCCAGCAGCTCCACTCCTGGGCATGGGCCCAAGGTAATTAAAAATGTGTATTCTCTTCAAAGCTGTAGGCAAACCTTCAGAGCAACATTGTGTGGTAGCTAACAGGTGGGGACAGACCACTGACAAACTGGTAACTGGATATCCACCTACTGCAAAACTGGCTCTCAACAGTTTCAGTTTGTGCTGGGTTTACTGGGACGCGACCCCAGGGCAAGTCAGGGAGCATCTGTGTCCCATGGAAACCACTGACTCATGCACTTCAACAGAGCAAATTCTGTGATATCTAAGTCAAGAATCCATTGGCAGGGATTAAGAATTAGAGGGTGCAACTTCTTACGAGTGAAGAGAAACTTTATTATCTCAGATTAAATTAAAACAAGTTCCCAGTTTATTCCAGTGTGATAAACAGTGAATCAAATACAGTGCCTCTGAAAAACTACTGGAGCCCAAAGCAACATAGCTATTCATGTGATGATGGTTCTTCTTTAGAGGTGCACATCTAGGATGAGCAACTACAGGCACCCCAAGAAAGAAGCACCCTCAGAACGCCGCCCTGGAGCCATGCCCACCCAGAATGCCCCTCCCCCAGGGCCTCACAGATGCAGGTGCTGCAGAAAGAATTCTGTGGACATGTGCTCCAGCAGGAAGGAAACCGAGTCAGAGACAGCAGGATGGAAGAAGCATGGGAGTGCAAAGAAACTGGTTAAATGTCAGCAGACCCACACAGGCGTTTACAGACTGGCCTGCTGGCAATCTCTTTAGGATGCTGGGCTGGTCTGTCCCACTCACATGAGTAATAAGAATTTGGGTATCATTTTCACATTTTATTTGTGAGCCATAAATGTGGTTTTTGGTAGTGGTTGTGGTAGTAGTGTTTGCCCCCTGAGGGACTTTGTACCTTCCTTGGCCTCGGGCTCTCTCTGGCCACCTGCTCACACATGCTCACACGCACGCACATAAAGGCTGTGCATGCCGCTAAGGCCTGGGCAGAGCTTGAGGATGTCGCTGGAGGTCCATGTCCTGCAAGTGTGGGTGGCAACCTCAAGAGGCTGGAAGCGTGAAGGGTGAGACCTCCAGCAGGGCCCACAGCTGGTTCAGGTGACAAACAGAGCAGGCCTATCCCTGGCTTCCTGCTTCACCTGGTTCAGTCTTGCTCACTCCCACCAGGATGCACTGGCTGTGTGGTGACATAGTCACCAAGTTCCCACCAGGGCCAGGCAGAAGTCAGCGCCACCTCTTGGAGCTTCAGACTATTAAGTGGCAACGAACCTCTTTCCTTGACAGGGTACCCACCTCAGGGATAAGCTAACACAGCTGGAAGTGGACTGATGCTGGTGCGGGTGAGCGTGCATGCTGACGACACCATTCCCACTGTCCTGAGCTCCTGCAGGCTGGGGCACCCACTCCTGATTAACAATTGCAAAAGCACATCGTGACCATCTCTGGCCCACTCGTCTCCCACTAGGCATGCTGTGAAGCTGAGACCCTGCATGGCCAGCACAGGAGCCTGAGACAGGCACAGAGCAAGATTCTGAGAACTATGTGGCTGAGAGAGGGACCTCCAGCTGACCTGGGCATAGGACCAAACTAGGTGTAGTGTCCAAAAGCTCGTGGTGCTCTTTTATACTCCTCAGGGGTATATGAGATAGGTTCCTGCACAGAGATAGATTTGATAGCGTCATGGGAGAGCAAAGGAATTCCACCCATCTTGGGGTGACGATGCCCCACAAGTCTAGGACACTCAAGCTAGACCTTCAGACAAGAAACCCAGCCCTCAGCAACTAAGTTATCATTGGGGCCGACCAGCTGCTTTTTGTTTTTGTTTTTTCTTTTTAAATCTGTGCATTTTCATCCCCTGTTAGATTATAAATAAATTAACATGACAAGATTTTCAATTCAGAAAACAATACACCAAGAAACTCATGAGCAATTAGAGTGGAAGAATCCAACGCACGCACAGGAATCTTACCACCCGTGAATCCCCGTGGTGGGAAACACCCCTGTGTTCAGCGCTGGCACTAATTGAAACCTCTATCCTATAATTTCAAATTCAGAAGCGCAGGTTGCCCTGGCTCTCATCACTTCCCAGGTCTGGGGAATTTGGCTTCTCCCAGTACTTGCATTTGGTTTCACAGTTAAATATACACCACAGAAGAGAGCCTGCCCTCCCTCCCTCCCTTTCCCTTCCTTTCCTCTGACTGCTGTGTGGAGCAGAGCTGGCTCCCTCCCAAGTCTTCCTGAACATCTGGAACAGTTTTTCTATTGTTCTTGATCTGAGTTTGAAAACCCACAAATAACTTTGGCAAGCGCCATGTCCCCCTTAGTTTTTAAACCTACCTACATTTCAGATGTATTTATTTCTCAGGCTTCTGACTCATACATACCTTACTCATCAAAGGGCCTTTCTTTCTTTTTTCTTTCTTTCTTTCTTTCTTTCTTTCTTTCTTTCTTTCTTTCTTTCTTTCTTTCTTTCTTTCTTTCTTTCTTTCTTTCTTTTTCAGGTGTTTTAATGAGCCATTTGCTACCCGGAATGCTTGGACCATCTTTCCAGTGTGCGTCAGCATATTTCAACATTTGTGCTTCCAGGAAGACAGATCGTTAACAAAAGAAAAGACGGGGCTTTGGCACCCCGGCACCTTGCCAACCCCACCCCGGCACCACCACTCAGGGAAAGCTGTTAGTGCTTAGAACTCTGATGTCACCTGGGGCAGCTTCCCATGGTGACCGCTGGGACGCAAGGCAGAGGGGTCAGGAATGCTCTGCAGCAGCAGCAGTGGGTGCAGAGAAAGGGGGCTGAGAAAAGAAAAGGAATTTTGGTTTTTTGGGGGGGTTCCTTAAAAGAAAAAATAGTAAAGTGTGTATTACAGGCACTCTTAATGACTTTTAAAAACTTTTGCAGTTATAAAATATGCATGACATAGCACTTTATTTTCAAGTGTGCAGTGCAGTGGTCTCAAACGCATGCACACTGTTGTCCAACTACCCCGATATCTCTCTCCGGAATGTTTTCACTATTCCAAACTGAAACTGTGCACGTGAAAGAACACTCCCTGTGCGCCCTGCTCGTTCCCCGCCGCTCGAGGCCACTGCCCTACCCACTTCCTGTCTGCGGGTGATCGCCCTCGGTGCCTGGACAGAGCCTGCCTGGCTCAGTTCCGAGGCATAATGTCTTTCAAGCTCATCCGCATTGATCCATTCTCTTTTAGATTGAATAATGTCAACGCCACGTTTCAGCTCCCTGTTTATTTGGTGTCCTGGCTATTGTGAATGAGGCTACCAGGAGCACTGACAGACAGGTGTCTGTTTTTGGTTCTTTAGGTGAAAAGCCCAAGAGTAGAACTGCTGTTGAATTTTTCAAGGAACTACTCGTTTTCCAGAGAGGCTGCACCATTTTACGTTTCTGCCAGGGAAATGGACTGAGGTTTTTGTTTTCTCGTTAACTGCCTGGGTTATTGGCATCAAGGTAACACCCCCCGCCAGCACATAGCGAGCAAGAGGCAGAAGAGCCAAAGGCCTGCTGCAGCGTTAGCGCCCTCATGCACAGGATGTCAGCCCTGAGCAAACATCCTTCCACATGAACATAGCATGGATGGTTCCGACAGTGTTCGAGAAGCCAGGAAAGCAGCCAGTGTCATCTTGCAGGCCCCAGGCCCCTCTTTCCACCGTTGCCTCTGTGGAGGGGTTCCAACTGGGCTCCATGGTGGGTTTTTTGCATATCCTGTGACCACAGCCCCCCCCCCGCTGACGCCCCCTGCTGGGCAGTGTTTGCCAGCCATCAGGCATCTGCTGGTCAAGAGGCAGGAAGCACCGGCCTTTGCTGCTCCTTTGGCCTTGGTCACCTGAGGCAGGGTCAGCAGTGCCAGTGCCCCAGGAGCCCTCGCCTCATACTCCTCCATAGGACCAGCTGATGCATGGGAGAAGCTTCCTGGGAACTTTCTTTGCATGTGCGGCCTAGAGCCACACGAGGCTGTGCTCTGCCAGGTCCCCCCTCTGTGCCTGCTTTGCCCCCAAAGCCCTCTCAGCTGCTACCTTCAGCCTCCTTTGGCCAGGAGCAGACTTCTGTGCAATTAGGAATAGAGGGAGTGTAGGGATGGCTTCAGGGACACAGCCCTACCTGGGATGTAGTTTTGGGGTTGCAGTGGTGACTCATGACCCTTGATCCTTGACCTTGCCAAAAAAACAATGGACACCCTTCTCAGGAATGTCTGGTTCTGTTCCTATGCATGTGCCCTATGGAATGTAGGAACAAGGTAGGGAGAGCAGGCTGTGCAGCAGCAGACAGAAAGGCCTCTGGACTGTGAACTCAATGAGGGTGCCCACTTCAAGGGCATGAGAAAGAGGGCCAAGAAAACAGTAATTTCCTACAGCCTGATAGATGTCAGATAGCCCTGGAAACCACAGCCCTGGATAATGGCTCCTGGCCCTGCCTGCGGAGACAGGTACGTGGGGTCCACCCGAGGCCAAGAGAAAAGGGCGTGGGTACCCTGGGAGAAGGAGTGCTGCCTGCCAGGGTTCATGCAGCCTTAGCAGTGTCCTCTGACCTTGCAGCACACACCATGCAGGAGTGTGGGGTGGGGGCAGGGCCACCGTGTGCACTGGGAAAGGCACCGTTTGGGGGCAGCCAAACTTGGGTTCAAACTCCAGCCGTGCTACCACCCACAGGGCCTCCCCAGGCATGGGCTGTGAGGCAAGACTCCCTGGTGCAGGGCTCCAGTTTAGCAGCTGGCCATCATTGGCTCTTGAGATGAGGTGGGCAGGATGGATCCTTCTGGAACCCAAGGACAGCAGGTCAGGATGGAGGAGCCCAGAGAATGGCCCACATGCTGCTAGGAGTCGGCGGGGTTCAGGAGGGCTTAGGATGGCTCTGCACTGGAGCTGGGTGGGAGCCCCATACCCCAGAGGCAGCCCAAGATGAGGAGTAGGTATACATGTGTTTTGAGGGATCCCTGAAGATGACTGGCTCCCCCTAGTGAGGGACCCTCTGAGGACAGGGTTAGAAAGTGGCCGCAGGATGGCCCCATGGGGGCAGAAGCTGGGGTGTTTATCTCCAGCAAGGGCTGGCCATGGGCACAGAAGCCTTGGAAAAGAGGAAGAGGAGGCAGGAGTGGGAGATGGCAGCTGTCACACAGGGGACATCCCCACTGTGCTAAGAGGGCGCCAGAGGGCAAATTCACCCTGCCAAGATAACAACCCCCCCTTATGGCAAAGGTGTCTAGCGCCACTGGTCTTTGGTGAGCAGTGGCAGCTGAGAATTCAAGAAGCCTGGCCAGGCTGGGGAAGGGGTCTCCAGACAACATGTCCAGATGCAAGGATTCGTCCTTTCCCTGCACTATTGTTAAACAAAATACGTATTGAACTTAGTGGGGACAGGGACTGTCTCTTGTCTGTCAGTAACGAGAGGCTCAAGGTGTCCTGGCCTGGATGGAACAGACTATCTCCATCAATTGAAGGGTGAACTTTCCAGGGGAGGCTAGAGGGCCTGGGTCCTCCCAGATCCTCTGCAGCGCCCTCTTGTGGTCTTACCCTCAGGGTCCAACCTAGTGACCCCAGCACTCACCCCTGCTATAGAAGGCAGGAAGGGAGCAGGAGAAAGGTGAGAGGGCAGAGAGCTCTCTGGCTCAGAAATGCATCATGCCCTGAAGCTCAGAGAGTCTATATTCCACGTTTGAGGCCTACCTGGGCAACTTAGTGACGTTCTATGTCAAAATTAAAATTAAAAAGAGGCTGAAGGCATAGCTCAGTGTGAAGGCCACAGGTTCAATTCCCAGTATAAGGAGAGAGAAGAGACATAGAGACAGAGAGCGACAGAGACAGAGACAGAAGCTGCTGTTGTCACATTCAATATTATAGTACTGAAACAAAATCAGAATTTGCCATGCCGAGGTTTCAGGACACCCCATCAGCCTTCTCTGAACCCAAGGCCTCACCCACCTCCAGGGAACGTTGGGAAATATGTGACTCCCACACTCCGATGGTAATTCCATTGTGGAGGATGAAGGTGAAAACACGCCAGGCTGTGGCGGGCTCCTCGGCAGGGTGACCTCGCTGGGAGGAAGGCAGTGGGAACCAAGTCCAACACCGTCCCCTGCATTTGCCAGTGGCAGCCACGGTGGGCTCACTGTGTGCGCATGCGCACGCCTGTGTACGCTGCCCTCCTGGGTCACCCTGCCTACTGTAACCACATAGCCCAAGCCAGTCTCTGTTTTGTCAGAGTTGCTGAATCTCTTATCTGAACTCCTGAATTTTTTATAAGCTCCCGTTCAGCACTATAGATCCCTTCCTGATGAGCGTAAGCAGTGTTCTTCTCCTTGTAGCCTGCCCGGGTGGTGTCCTGTATGCGTCTGCAGTGAACAGTAAGCACATACATCCCGGGACGGTGAGCTGCTTCCACACTGCCTGATGATCCTGCTTCCCCTTTCTCCATCCCTCCGTCTCTCTGCCCCCATGCACCCTTCCGGTCTCCACGGGCTGTCTCTCCATCTCCTGCTATCTAGCTTCTGTTTTGTTCATTAACTTATTTATTCTTTGGGCTTATAAGAGAAGCCAGGTGTGGCAGCCTGTGCCTGTGATCCTGGCCCTCAGGAAGCAGAGACAGGAGAATCGCCCTGAGTTCGAGGCCACCTTGAGCCACAGAGTGAGTTCAAGGCCGGCCTGGACAACACAGCAAGACCCTGTCTCAAAAATAAAGGATGAATGTCTGATTTCATTTAGCACGATGGTTTCAAGGCACTTCTGTCTTCCCACAAATGGCTCCAATGTGTTCTTCATGGCCGCGTGGTGCTTTGTCATGCATAAGCCCCATTTTGGTGATCTGTTTCTCTACTGAAGGGCATATAGGCTGCTTCTAATACTTAGATATTATGAGATGTCGGTGACACTGTTGGTGCCACCAGTGTACCTCCATCCCACCAGAGTTCACATAGAGCTGCAAGGGACACCTGCGCAGCTTGGCGGCCTTTGAGGGCCGTTCTGTGTTGCCCACTGCTTTCTGGACAGTCACTACAGGACTAGCCCAGGTGCTGACACATTTTATCCTTTTTTCCTCTTGTTCCCCAGTCCCCAACTTCCATATACCTGGATCCACACTGCAGGGCCTGCTTTGGGGGAACCCATAGCAAGGCACCTGTGCACGCCTTCTGCGTGGTCTGCAGAGTGGCTAAATCAGAACTGGAACACAGACACCTCCCATGTTTGGCCAAACATTCTTTCCACAGTGTTGTTGTGAGAACGTGGGAGCCAGCTTAAAGCTGAATGCTTGTCCTACACTTTGTCAATGAGCTGCACCCCTGAAACTGTTGACCTGGTTTCTGAATCGGATCCCAGCCCACAAACGGTGAATGGAGTAGATTAAAATGCAATGAAGATTCTGGCTGTGTTTCTAAGATAATCTCCAGGACTGGCTTTGCTAATGAATGGAGCCTGCGTCTCCTCCTGCCTGCACACTCTGGCTGGTTGATTTGGTTTATTGGTTTTTTTCCTTGATTAAGATGCTGTGCACACCAGCATTATGGTGCTCTCAGGTAGCAGTCCCACCTAGAGGACACAGGAGGCTGCGGGCTCTATGGAAAGACCAGGCAGGGGGAGACACTTTAGACATATGTGACTTCAAGGTCATCTGATGACCCGCCTCCCACAGCCAAATACTGCCATCCACACAGGTCAAGTACACTTAGATCTGAGGACACTAAGAACAGGAGGGGTGGGATCACTGCAGCCTAGGGAAGTCTAGCGCGCTGCCCTGAGGCCTGCATCCTGAGCAGGCTCACCCTCTCGCCCTATCCTACATTGGTGTCTTTTGCCCCAAGCTTCATGGAGCAGCAGCCTCTGTGGCCTCAGTTTTCTCCAGCTGAAGACTGACTGGACAAGCACGTTTCTTTTGCTGTTCCTGGAAGCCAGTTAGTGGCTGTGCTGTAGCTGGAAGCAGAGGGCCCCATGACTGCTCAGTTAACTTGGCCAGGGCTGCATAGCTCAGACCCCCTGACTGCTGCTGGCTCTGGCCTCTGGCTGCTGCAGTGCTGCAGGCCCCACCAAATCTTGGTTGTGGCGCTTGCCACCACCCTGGTGTCCATTCCTCCAGCTCTTGCTCACCAGTGGCCCGAGGCCCAGGCCTCTTGGGCTTCCTCCTTCGGGTGCAGAGGTTCTGATGGAGGGCTGAGACACAGACAGGAGCCAAGTGCCTCCTTGCTTCCCTTAGTCCCTTCAAGTTGTGCCCTGCTCCATGAAGATGAAGAAGACCCATGGGAGCCAGGATTGCAGAGCAGCCCCAATCCTACCTGCCTGTGAGAGGAGCTCCTTAGCTCGGCAGTGCCCAGCAACATGTGGCCCTGGGCAGAGACATGACTGGAGGGAGAGGAGGGGAGCGAGAAGCGAGATGGAACTGAATGGGGAGGATGTGTTTGCCAATGGCTGGGGATTTATTTCCTGCAGACAGTAAAGTCCTTAAATTTTTATATGAGGTGGCATGACAGAGCTGCTTGCCTGCAGCTGCCAGGAAGGAGCAGACCGAGCCACACCAGGGACAGGAAGGTGGCACCACAGAGGGGAGCTGCAGGTCTCTGGGGCTGCCCCTGGTGGCAGCCACCTCCCACCCTGTCTGGGCTCCAAGGACATCATGATGCCCCTCTGTGCTCTCTCCTGCATCTGACTCCCTTGTCATCAATCTTCCCATTCCTGCACCCTTTCTGTTAAAGTGGGTGGCAGCAGGGGCAGTGAGAATGTGCTTCCTCCATGCTGCTTCTTACCTGAGGGGTGGGCTTGGCAGTGTCCTGAGTCCTGAGCCGGAAGGGCAGAGGAGTGGCTGGAGCCAGGGCTCTCCTAATACTATTAGAAGGCAAGAGAACAGAGGCCTGTCTGCTGGTAGGGCCCAGACAGCGGACACCACAGCTAATGAGCAGTGATATATGGGGGGCCACAGCACTGGCCGCTGACCTGCAGCCGCAGGGGCCAGTGACCGGAAGAGGGGACTTCCCTGCGGGAGTAACAGGTGCCACCTTCCTGCCCACAGAGTGGACGGGGCAGGGGGAAGCTTCTGGTCTTAGCCAGGCTTTCCCTGGGGGGCGTGTTCAGATGTCTCCTGGCAGAACCAAGACCACTGGCCCACGGCACCTACTTGCTCAGGCTTGAGGAGTGCTTGCGAAGGAACAGATGTCTCATTGATCCAGGTGTCCGGGCCACACCCACATTCCAGCAGGAGAGAGATCAAAGCCACCGCTGATGAAAAGGGGCCAAGTCACATCACAAAGAACCCTGGAACAGGGATGGGGCTGTTATCAGAGCCGTGTTTGCAAGAGTTCCACCACACCCAACTCTTGTCCTGAACACTTTAGAGTGCCCGGGGTATCTCCCTCTGCTCCTGTTTCCTGCCTACTGAGGTTCAGATTTATGTTTGAAAAGGTCACCCCCAGTCAAATGAAGGGGAGGGGTGTGAGGAGGTAAGAAATTGGAAAAAAATCTCTTTGTACCTATGCATCTCACATTTCAGATTCCACCAACCAAGGCCCGAAACCATTTGGGGGTGACTGACCCATGCACACAGACTTTTTCCTCATCGGTATTCCTGGTGGTAGGGTGGAACACGGCTGCATAGCGCTGTACATCACCTGGAAGTGTTGCAGATGGGAGTGTGCTAGCAGTGTGCCGTCTACGCCGTGTTACATAAGGGATTTGGGAATCCATGGATCTGGGTGCCACTGGGCACTGGAAGCAGGCCCTATAGGTACCAGTGTGTGCCTGGACTCATGATTCGTCCCAGCACTCCCTGTGGAGTGGAGATACTATTTAACAGTACATTTGGATTAGTCATAAATGCACATCCTAAGCTCTAGGGCAGAAATGAAACAACTTTTAAATAAGTACAATTGATGTGTTAAGCAAGAGGGGAAATGGAACCATTCAGATGCTCAAGACCAGCAGGCACGCTGCTGCCTCTGGAGCTCCTCGACATCTCTAAGCTGCTTCCTCCTCTGTGTGCTTAGAGCAGCTGGGTCTCTCACTCCAGTCACGGTGCTCATCACAGAGCTAATATCTATGATTGCTTCCCAGATCCCTGGCAGAAGGAAAAAGAACATATTCAGCTTGGTCCACTCTCGATTATCCTTCCCTTTCTCATAGTGAGCCAGCTGGAAACTAGTGGGGGATGATGGTAGGATGGATGGATGCATGCATGCATGGGTGGGTGGATTGGTAGATGGGAGGATGGGGATGGAGGGATGGGTGAGTGGATGGATGGATGGATGGATGGATGGATGGATGGATGGATGGATGGATGGATGAAAAGGTGGATGGATGGCCTGGTGAATTTTATATTTGGGCTGCAAATCAGTTTCAATATAATGATTAGGGTACAGGTAATTTTCCCAGCAGGTAATCTCAGAACCAGAAATAAATGGAGAAAGTGAACAAGGGAAGGGAGAAACCAATAAAGAAGCTACTGGGGAATGGCTTGCCTTAAGGTGAAACAGGGAGCTCTCCAGGAAGAACAGGACAGAACAGGGCTCAGAGCACTCTTGCGGCGGTGTGGCAGGAGCCCCAGTGGGTCCCTTCCCCTCCTCCTGGGTAGAGTGAGAAACTCCCCTCTTCCACTCACAGCTGTGCAGCTTCTGTATCATGAGAGAGAGCTCGGCAGGGTCCATAGCATCTATGGCAGTACAATTTTGGGCCCGGGGCATGGACATCTGTCATGTTGCGCCCTGAGAAGATGCCTCCAGTCCACTCCTAGCAGGACACAGGCTTTGAAGGCGAGTGGCTAGTGATTGTCTGTGATCTGAGTGACTCCCTGCGAGCACCAATCAGTGCCCACACAGGCGGCCTACACCACTGCCCTGGTCCCGCCCTCCCCTTGGGCTTTGTGTGTTTGTTGTTTGCAGTGCTGGGATGGGCACTCTGGTTCTGAGCTGCACCCCTAGCCCGTTCTTGGGACTCCTGAATTATAATAAGGTCAGGCTCACCTGGGCAAATTGAAAGTAAGGTCACTCTGCTCTCAAGGTCTTTCCCACCTAGGCAAAGATGCCAAGGACAGAATGGGGTGTCCAACAGCACACCCCAACCCCAAGTTCTACCATATAAAGGCCAGAGCTCAAATCCAGAAATGGCATTTTCGATAACCTACAGTGTGGCTTTATTTTCCTCCCAGGCACGAGGGTGTTTCCAGCTGTGTGGAAGATGCAGGAGAGAAAGAACAGTTCGGATCGGGGGAGGGGAAAATGAGCAGAGCGCAGCTGATGGAATCCTTGGGCGGGCCACTTCCCCGTTGTTTCATCTTTCTTGTGCCTTTTAGGGTATGACTGGAGAGAAGCTGCATGTGTTACTGGAAAAGTTTTGTTTAGCTCAGAAAACAAGCCCGGGGACCCTTAGACAGGAAGATCACCCACAGGGTTTCCCAGGCAGCAGTCCCAGAGGACTGGGCCCATTCTTTAAATCTAAAAACATTTCTGTGCGCTGCAGTGCCACACACCTGTCATCCTAGCTATTCAGCAGGCTGAGGCAGGAGGATTGTATGTTCAAGGCTAGCCTGGGCAACTTAAAGAGACAGTCTCAAAATTTTTTAAAAATGTAATAAAAAGGTCTGGGGTGTGACTCAGTGGCACAGTGCTTGCCCGGAATGAGAGAGGCCTTGGTACAGTCTCTGATGCTGGAACAGCAAGTCCTGAGTCACTGGAACATAGTATCAGATACTGGCAGGGCTTCTGCAGAGCATCTGTGCCAGGCACGACTTCCACAAAGAGGGTGGCATCCCTGGCTAGGAGCCAGGATGCCAGGGCAAGCTCAGGTAGGGCTTGTCAGGGCACTTTGGGAAGAGGAAGGAGCAGGAGCCAGGTCTGAGCCTGTGCCCCGGAGTTGTGCAGTGTGAGTCGCACCAGGGCATCATCCTCTTGGTTGGCCATGTCCACGTGCACTGTGACAGTGACCATGTGACCCTAAGCTGGGGCCCTCATGACCACTGCTGGCTCTGTCCTGGAATAGGGGGCTTAACTGCCTGACTGCACTTCCCAGCCATTAGATTTGGACACTTTAATCATTCTAATCAATAACTGGAGTGCCTGGCTCCAGTAAGCTCTGTCATGCTACAACTCTGGCTTCTGAGCTCATGCTTGACACAGCCAATGAAAGGCCAGGTGGAGGGGAAAGTGTCAGTGTGCTGAGTTCAAATTGATCTTTCACAAAAGGGAGGGGGTTGAAAAAATGAAAAGAGAGAGAGAAGGAGAGAAGGGGAAGGGAGGGAGGAGAGGGAGGGAGGGAAGAAGGGGGATACAGAAAGAATTAAGGCTCATCCTGTCAGTGGACCACTGCCCCATGAAGAGTGTAACCATTATGTGCCATAAGCATGTGCCAGTAACAATTCTGAAATGGAAAAAAAAATCCATATTCATTTACATGCAGTATGCATCAAAACCATAAATCAAGAGCCAGCCAGATAGCTCAGTGGACTAAAGCATCTGTTTAGACAGATACAGGGACCAGGATTCAATCCCCAGCATGCTGGCCAGCTACTGAGACTGGGCTTGGCGGCATGTGCCTGTAATCCCAGAACCTGAGAGTCTGAAAACAATCACTGGCCAGGGAGATGGCTCAGTAGAATAAGTGCTTCCCTGTGAAGCACAAGGGTCTGAGTTTAATCCCCAGTTCCGCCAAAAAAAAAAAAAAAAAAAAAAAAAAAAAACCAAATGGATCACTATGAGCCTAATCTGTGTAGTAAGACCCTGTAGACCCTGTACTAAACACATAAAAACATAACAAAAGAAGCAAGTTCATATATTCTCTGAGGCCATCAAAACAAACAAGCCTGAGTGTTTAGATAGTCTCTAAATTGGAAGCAGTGTGTGTGTGTGTGTGTGAGAGAGAGAGAGAGAGAGAGAGAGAGAGAGAAATACAGAGAGAGAGAGAAGGAGACACACACAGAGAGAGAGAGAGAGAGAAAGAGAGAGAGAGAGAGAGAGAGAGAGAGAAAGATCTGGTCTGAGCCACCTCTGAACCTTTGACCCTGCTGAGCTATGGGTTCACCTCTGCCCCTGTATCCTCACTCTACTTTATTCATCTAATATTCTCTCAAAACCATCTCATTTACCCTTTCGCTTTGCCCCTTGCAGGTGAAGAGCAGGGCACTGGTTCTGGAACTGGTACATACAGAAGACAAGAATTCTGGGAGAAATGGCTTCTGCTTAGCAATGAACTTACCTGGTTGTTTTCTTGAGTATCAAAGACTAACATTAGTACCTGTTTTGTAATCAGGTCCTGGAAGCTGCTTTTGCATAAGCACTGAATCTCCACTTGGGTCTGGTGGGCAGGGGAAAGAGGGCAAAGGCTCAGCATCCCTGCTCCTTGGCACCTGTTTCCTGCTGCCTTTTTACCTTGGGTGAAGCTGGAAGTGGAAGGTACCAAAACAGTAAGATACTTCTGAGATTTGCCTGGACATTCTAGTCAACAGATTGTCAACTGCCAATTCCACAACACCCTGTTCCAGACCCCCACGACGGTGTCTGGGAGTCTCCAGTTAGTCTATGTCAGTCAGCTTTCCAGCTGCAGGACACAAAGCACAGCTGAAGGAAGAGAGACTAAATTGGGCTCACGTTCTAAGGAGGTCAAGTCGAGGGTTCTATCAGCTGCATGAAGGCAGATACATCATGGAAGGAGGGCATGGTGGATCTAAGCTGCTTAGTTGAGGGTGCCCAGAGAGGAAGGGACCAGCAGACCCAGGGCCCCTCAACACACCCAGAAGGGAGCTGTACAAGCCCCCTGGGCAGTCTCCAAGCCAAACAACTTGACCCTCCACCAGAACCACCACAATTCCTAAACCTGAAGCCCAACCACACCATTTTGTCTTCTAGACCAACCCCATCCAAGTCACCTTTTCCTGCAGCCCTCTTGGATTCTAGGAACGGCAGGTCTGGCCAACAAACATCCTGTGACAAGAGTCAGAGCTCCCCTTGAGGCAACAACAACTTCCTCAGCCCCTTCAGGCCCCACCTGGCCGGCCTGAGGTGAGGGTCCACCCCACCAAGGTGGTGACTTAGAAGGCCCAGCACTCACAGCCCAGCCCCAGGACTGTCGTCAGCCCTCAGAGTTAGCCCTGCAGGCCCCAGACTGCTGCTGTTCCACCTGGTGCAGCCACACTGAGAATAATCCCCATCCTGTCTCCACTAGCTTTTGGGACAAGTGGCCTGTCTTGATGGTCAGCACCCTGGAATCAGCCTCTGCACTCCGCCTGCCACGTCACGGTTCCCTCCTGCCTCTGCCGTCACAAGTGGAGTTCCAAGCCTCCCTCTGGCAGGCACAGGCAGAGGGCGGCTGCCACTTCCAGGCACTGGCTCCGCTCTCCATTCTCCGTGTCTGCCTGGGCACCAGAGGCCCCACAGTCTGTTGTTCATTTAGGGGTCTGGCAGGATCACCTCGATTGTTTTATGAGGCTGCTTGAAGACACGCCTCCCCCTCTCCCTTGAAGTATTTGCCTACATCCACTTTCACACTTTGCTTTCCGTCTTCCCACCCTTCCCACATGCACACTCGGAAATAGCTTGCCTGTGCCGCAGAGGGGGCTGGGCCCTGCAGTCTCCGCCTGGCTGGCCAGCTGCCTAGGACAGAGGGCTGCTGGCCTCCGCCCAAGGACGTAATTATCGACATGCTCAGCCTCCAGCGTCTGTCCTCCTGAGAGGGCCCTGCTAATGAGATAATCCGTGCATGGGAGCTTTGCCGGATACATTCTGCAGAGGAGAGACAGTCAGAGAGAGAGAGAGCCACAGAGAGGGGGAGCTGAAGTGAGCCAGCCCTTCTCAAGAAGATGCTGTGTGGTGGACTCCAGGTCCTACTTGGTGCTCATAGGGAATGGGTCCATTGTGAGTGCGGCCTTAAGGCGCAAAGCCCACCTAGCCCAGAAGAGAGAAACCCGTGAACCCAAAGCAAATCCCAACTTCTCATAAGCCCCGGCCAGGATGCAGAGGGGGCAGCGACCCCCAGAGACAGTGCAGTGGACAGCGATGAGGAAGATCCACAGAGCTCAGAAACATCAGGGATTTCTCTAGGAAGCTTTTACTCACTTGTGAAAATGGTCTCAAGGTCCCACTTCGCTCATTGCTGACACAAAGCACCACCTCTATCATGTTCGAAAATTACTCACTTTCTGAAGGTTTTGGAATTCCACAATGGTTACATATAGTGCATGTTGTTGTCTTCAAATTAGTTGTTCAGATTACCAGATATAAGCATGCAAAATTGGTCAAAATATAAAAAAAGCATTAACTGTTCCTTTCAATAGGCCAGTAGAAATCAGCAGTATAGTTATCCATCTGAGATGAATACACACTTCTCAGATAAAGAAATTCAAGTGGCCAATAAATATATGAAAAAGTGTTCAGCTTCACTGGTTCTTGGAAAAATGCAAATTAGAACCACACTGAGATTCTATCTCACCCCAGAAAGCACAGCTATCATCAAAGAACTCAGCCAATAACCAATGCTAGCAGGGCTGAGGGGAAAAGAAACCTTTCTCCACTGCTGGTGGGAGTGCAGATTGGTGCAACCACTGGGGAAATCAGTGTGGAGGTTCCTCATAAACCCAGGGTCAGAGTTCCCATTCAAACCAGCTCTTCCTTCCTGGGTATTTGGCCTCCAGTCACCTGGCTCGAGAGTTTTCCTGGAGGACCCAAGACCTACAGCCGGAGGCTGTCACTGCACCTGGGCAGGAGGTCTCTGAGCCCAAGGCCAGTCCACAGGGCTGCCTCTGCTCAGCTCTACCTGTGCCACTGCAGAGTCGGACAGAGCTGTCACAGCACCCACAGAGCACTGTGGAGGCCTGGGTTATGCCTGGGCCTCACCTGCTGCCCATGGACCATTCTGGGACCAGCCTAGTGACTTCTCCCTCTGACCTGGGCCCTTGCCCAGCACCCGAGCTTGAAAGAGCCCACACCGGGCCCAATGCTCAGGGCTGGGGAACTCCACTCGCTGTGCTCTTCCATCCCCTGCAGTAGCCATCGGGTCTATTTCCTTCTCTGCTCTAGGGGAACCTTGCCACGTCACTCCAGGCCTCAGTCTCTTCACCCACACAGCCGTGGGTCACTCCAGGGACAGTGGCTGGGCTAGCTGTGGCCACGGCCAGGCACCGGGCAGGAGCTGATAGCCCCACATTCCCTGGGCCTCGAGGCTGTAAGAAGGTGGAGCTGCAGAGCCTCTGAGGTGCTTCCCTGTTGAACACAAAAGATCACTGACTGAACACAGACCGTGGACCAGGCACATCTATGGGGTATGATTAAAAGCTAGCATTTCTATTTAAACTTTAAAAAGAAAGAAAAAAGAAACTTCTTACAGTACCGGTACATCCCCACAATACCCCTTGAGGTGCCGCTGCCCCCTTGGCACGCACTCACCCCAGAGTTCTCGCCACTCTCTGTGGCGGCCTGTGACCCTCTTTCCTGAGGGTTTTTAGATACACTGCCATGGCTGCTTCAATGGCTGAGTCTGTTTGAGGTGTTGACCCTTCATGGTCATCCTGATTTTGGGAAGAGCCAAGGCCACACGATGCCAGGTCTGGTGACTCAGGTGGACGAGGCCACAGTGGCACTTTCGTCCACGCTGCCTTCCTGTTAGAGGTACTTGGCAGCAGAAGTCACTGTATTTTTTTTTTATCATATGCTATAAAGATGCTCAAGAAAGAGGACTCCAGAGCTGCTGCAGGAAGGGGCAGGGATGGCAGGTAGCAGTGTGTGAGGTGAGGGCTGTGAGGGGGGCTTGTGGCAGTGAGGCTTTTCCTGCAGTAAACTATTTTGAGCCTGAATTGCCACCATGTATTTTGGTTGCCTTGTGTAGCTCCCTACCGTGCATCCCTATATGCAGCACCCTGGGGGATCTGCCGTAGGCAGCGTCCCATTTTATAGACGGGAAACTGAATCACAGAGGGTTCAGTGAGTGAGCCATGGAGGCAATGGCAGACTAGCATCTGGGACCCTGCTGGGGGTCTGCACAGCCCTTGGCCTGCCCCAGAAGGACAGGGAGGTCCCCTCCCCTGAGCCCGAGCAGCATCAAGCTGACCCTGTCAGGGGCCAGCTATGACCTTGGTCTGGCTAGTCCTCCAAGAACAGTCTCCCCATAGGTGACAGGAGGGTGCAGGAGGACAGCATACCAAAAAGGTGGGTAAGGCTGGAGTGAATCCCTGAGGCCTCCTTACCTCTACGCAAGGTGTTAAAGAGGGGTTTGCTTTTGTCAGTGTCACTCTACAACACCCCACAGGGGAATGGTGCAAATCTGGAGATTCCCCAAATTGTGGTTTCTGCACCACAGCTCTCCTGAGCCCCTGTCCTTCCCCCTGTGTGGCTCCTTCAGAACATCTTGTCACAAGTGCACTCAGTGCCCACCCTCAATGGGGAGCTGCATGACCCCCTGCTGTGCAGGAGGAGACCCCAGCCAAGGTTACCGCACTTGCCCTGCTTTTAAAGTATTAGTGCCCGCTGTCTGTGCAAGACGCCTGGACCAGTCTCAGCCGGTGCTTCATCCCGCCGAGCCGCGAAGAGGGGTGCTGGGCGGATGGGAGTCTGCCCTTGGGTTCCTGGGGTCTGATCAATAAAAGGTTGAGAATTAAAAAAATAAAATAAAGTGTTAGTGCCATTGACAGCACATAGCTGCCTTTTGCAGATGGGGGTTCAGTAACTAGGGCTTGAGGCTGGCTCTGCATGGGAAAATGCTGCCCAGCCAGTGGACACCCTGCTCCACAGTTACCCAAGACTCCCTTCAGCCCATGAACCCAGAAAACACCCACCAGTAGCAATGGGGAAATAAAGCTGAGTGCTTGGCCCTCGTGCCAGGCTGGGTCCCAGAGACAGGGCTGATGTGGCAGCTCAGATGGCACCACCACAGCCAGGGAAAGACCACAGGGCCATCCCAGGGACATGAGTCTGTGTGACAGATCTGTAGATCTGTAGATGTAGCAAGGACCCCCATGCTTGGGGGACACAGCTCTGCTGTAGTCGTAGGTTTGAGCATGGCCCAGGGATCCATTAGAAAGAACAGGGTCCCAGGCCCTGGCTACCTGTGCCCCCAGTGTGGGATGTCTCATGCCTGTGCGAGGCGGTTGACTTCCTCCAAGGCTGGCTCTGATGGCTGTGCTCAGGGCAGCACACACATGGCAGCTCATCTGCAGGCAGAGCAGCAGAGCCACCAAGAACATGGGCTCCGGCAGGGCCAGGCCTGGCTCCAGCCCTCATGGCTCAGGCACATCACTCAGCAGCTCCGGCTCTCGGTGTCATCGCCCCTAAGAGAGCGATGACTCTCATTCTCCTTCTCACCATGATTCCACAGAGGATTAAGTGGATTACACGCCATGGAGGGAGAAGCACAGAATTTCCTGGCAGATTGGGTGCCGAGGGAGAGGAAAGCAGGATGAGGGGGCTGTGATGGGAGTGCCGCGTATGTCCTGAGATCGCCTCAGAATGAGACACTTTTGTCCAGATCTTCATCTGTGCATCTGTTTTGTGGGGCGAAAGAGGGACCCAGTCTAAGACCTCTGCATTTTTCAGAAGACACAGTGAGGCACAGAGAACACAAGGCCTCAGGGGATGGTGAGGCCTTGAGGAACACTGGGGTCACACAACAGCAACAGGAGCTGTGGCTGCTAAGCTTGAGCTCTTGATCCCTAGGACAGAGCCCTCAGAATCCATTGTGCCCAAGCTGCATCCAAACCTGTACTTCTGGGCCCACCCCAGAGTTCTGGGCCCTGGAGTCGCATTTCTACCAGCTTCCACTAATGCCACAGCTGACGACAACAGTTTTCACCCCTCCCCCACCCACCATGCTGTGAAGATGCATCTTACCAGAGCAGAGGCCCCAAGCGTCCAATGTGTGGCATGGTCACGTGCTCCCCATGCACACCAGCCTATGGCTTGTGCATCCCATGTCCAGCGTTCTGCACGACACCACAGGGACAGAGACCCACAGGGCTAAGCAGCTACTCAGGGAATACAACCTCTGTCCACAGCAGACCCTTCAGGCAGCCAATGCTGGGGGGGCGTGGAGTTTGATGCTTAGGCTGCTCAGATCCAGGAACTGACCACCTCCATCCTCACAGGAAGCAGAAGGCCAAGCCCTGGTGTGGTGACCGCAGGCAGAGGCGACATGCAGAGCCCACCTCCGTGCCCGTAACTCCTGTCTCCTCTGCACCAAACCAGCTCGTAGGTCTGTGTGGGCAGGAGACGCCCATCGGAAATTCCGCGTCTGCTACAGTTTTGTTTCCTGACACGGGGACTTATTTCTTTCCAGTCTTTATTGTGCTAGCAAAAGGAGATTAATGCACGGGATGAAAAGAAGCCACATTAATGGAAGGGACAATATAAATTTGTATTCAGGAAGGCAAACCCGGAGTGTTCAGCAGCTACGGCAGTGAGAGGCAAAGAATGGCATGTTAAATTACCCCTGTCTTGGGCTGTCAATTTAAAACACCTTTTGTGCATTCTTTTCTTTGCCCAAATACACATGCATTTCGTGCACAGTGTGAACGCCACGCATGCTAGGCTGCAGCACTGGCCCCTCCCCCAAGTAGAAAGGGTTCAGTAGGGAAACCTTGTAGGGTGAACTGGGAGGACTGCTTTCATTGGAAGTATTTCCAATATATAAATATAAGATAGCTATTAATGTGTGAGGGGTGTGTGTGTGTGTGTGTGTGTGTGACTTAGTTGCAATTAAAAAAATAAAGGCTGCAGTGGTTTGAATCATAATGATTTGCAACTAAAAATCCATTAGCCCTGTCTATGGATGATGCTAAATATACCCAATGTCAGGATGTGGCGCACTAGAAGGACAGTCTTAAAATAGTTCCTTTGAAAATAGCCCCTCCGGATGGCTTTTCTCACAGATCTATCTCCTTGACATATATTCCTGGGGAAATGGAATGAGGGAGCGGGCTAAGGGCAGACTAGGGCAGGAGGAGGAGAGCTCCTATTTTGAAGGGTAGAGCCCTGGGGACCCTAGACCAAGGTCCTCCCACACTACTGGGGCTTCTGGCCTCAGGAGCCCAATCACACCTTCCTGCACCCAGGTGAGAGATAGACAGATGATACACTGCCATGGGAGCACACATACCAGCTATGCTCCTTCGCTCCTGGTGCCCTGGGCTTTCAGCATTTAGGGTACAGCTAGGGCCAAGGGAGAACCAAAGCTTCCAGTGATGGTTAGAGGGGCCCTTCTGCAGCAGCTGTTTGAAGCAGCTGGAGTCTAGAGACAGCCCAAGCTCAACCCCAGGGGTTCGTCTCACACTCACACAGGCTGCCTTATCTTAGAATGGGCATCTAGAAGAATCTAAAGACTAATAATTTCCATTAGGTCACTTGGGCCTTACTTATTTTTCCAGAAAGCAAATGAGAACCAGGGGGAAAGAAGCAGATATTGGAGCATTTGATCTGCTGTAGTTACGGCCTCAAGCCCATGTAGACTCTGGGAACTACTCCAAGGGGCAGGAAAGAGATCTCCTGGGTGCGGGACAGGAGCTGCTCCGAAAGTGTTTCGGGTTTCCTTAGATCACAGGGTCGCGTGCAGCAGGTTCTATATCTGGGAGCTTCAAGAGGCTGAGCCACCAGCAAGGCTTTTGAGTAAAGATTTGCTTTCCTGGGTGGAAAGATAAAGAAAGCTTTTTGACAATGAGTCAGACACGGACCCTGCTGGGCAGCATCGAGGCCAGCCTGCTCCTCTTCCCTGCCTTAAGGCAGATGTTAGGTCTGGAACCCCTGTCTATATTCTACCCCTAAAGCTGAGTGCATGGGGCTGGAGGTGCCAGCCCAAACTCGCCCTTCTCAAAATGTGGTCCATGGTCCAGCAGCACTGGCAGGGCCTGTGCAGGTGTCAGCAAGGCAGGGCTGTAGCCCACTCTGTATATCCACAGGCCTCGTTTTCCCTCCCTGGAGCCTGTGTGACTCATCTACACCTTCTGAAAGGGAGTCTGGAGGAAGCCACAGAGCCCACTGATTGGGCCACTGATTTTTAATTAGGTGGACACAGACTTTGACAAAAACAGAGATGACATTGTAAACAAAGAAAATAGGACTAGGGAGATAGCTCAGTGGCATAAGTGCCTGCCTGGCAAGTGCAAATGCTTGAGCTCAATCCCCAGTAGAAGAAAGAAAAAGAAAAGAAGTGTGTTAAGTCTGGGTGTGGTGGCGCACACTTGAATCCCAGCACTTAGGAGGGAGAGCAGGAGAATCACCATAAGTCTGACTCCAGCCTGGGTCCATAGTGCATTCAAGGCCAGTCTGAACTACATGGCAAGACCATTCTCAAGACAACAGCAACAACAGTAGCAACCACAAACTACGACAAAATATAAAAATGACACTAAAAATTTTTAAAAGACATGGTTGGTGTGAAGACAAGGTAAGATAGAAGGGGTAAAAATATATTAGTTAAATTCCCTGTCTTTATAGAAAATAGTCAACATGTGTAAATCAAGAAATAGATACTGTGGAGGGGAAAGAAACTGTCCCAAGGGAAGGAACAACTAGGATGAGGAAAAGAAGAAAAGAAAAAAGGAAGGAAGGGAGGGAATAGACACACACGTGCTGTATACACGGGATAGCTTGAACTATTGTACTATTGATTTCTACTGGTCTATTGAAAGGGATAGTTAATGCTTTCTTTTTTCTTCTTTTTTTGACCAAATTTTTCATGCTTATACCTGATAATCTTGTACAACTAATTTAAAGACAACAAGATGCAATATAAAAACCATTGTTGAATTCCTATAATTTTGTTTAGTGAAATTCTGCATCATTTCTAATGTTTTGGTTTTTACTAATTTTTATTCTCTTTAAAAAAACACAAGTAGAGGTAACCCAGGGTACAACCTGCCTGGCAAGCACAAGGTTCTGAGTTCGATTCCCAATTCCAAAAAAAAAGAAAAGAAAGAAATAGAAGTATAATTCTGTTGATTAGAAAAATACAGATGACTGCCAGAAAGAAAACAGACCGAAGCATTATAAAGGCACTGACTCCAGGAAGCAAGGCTAGAGGAAAGGCTGTCAGCAGGAAAGCAAGCTTTTGTATTCGTATTTAAATTTTTATTGATGCATTAATTCCTTCATCAATTATAAAATTAAGTTTTTTAAAAAAGTAAGAAGAGAACTAGATGCAAAATAAACAGGGCTACAAAGGCAGAAGAGGAATTTTTAGAATACAAATGATTTGGATTGTTCAGAAACAGAGGATCTGAGGAAAAAGCAAAGACAGAAGAGAATAGCCAACAACATGACTGGGGCCCTTCACATGTTCCATGTCTGACTTTCCAAAGAGTTTGACCAGAGACTGTGTGATTTTTTTTTTTTATTCAAAACCTCTATGTGATTTTTCTTTGTTAAAATGTATTCTTTTCTTTTTAACTAAAACACCACCTAAGTCCTCTCCCCTCCTCAAAAATAAGAGGCGTTTCCCATTGGGTGGTGTTTCTTTTCTGCATCAGTTAGCTACCGCCACAGGACAAAGCCTCAGCGACACCACAGGCACATGCTTCTGTCAAGTCTGATAGCCTGGCGGCTCTGCTCAAATCGACTGCATTTGCCACAGATCTGAAGGCTGCCTATCATTCAGCCTAGGGACAATTATTGGCTGGGACAACCACAAAAGCGGGATTCTTTCCCCTCTCTCCCTCCTCCCTCTGCAGAAAACAAGTCCTTAGAGGAAGGAACAACAGAGGACAGGAGCCAGCCAGCCCTGTTCCACACCAGGCTGAGTTACACATTCTATTCATTCAGAGCAAACTTGGCTAAGCCCAGAGTACAAAGAGGGCAAAGATACATAGCAAAGAGCACAGGGACCCTGTGGGGTGAGGAACGGACCCACAAGATCAGCAATTGCCAAGGTACAGAGCTCCAAACTCAGCCGCTACCTGATTTTATAACCTGAGCTTCACTGGAACCCAGCCATGCCGGTGAACATGCTGTCTACAGCCACGTTCACACCGCAGTGTCAGCACTGAGCAGCCGCCACTGTTTGTTCAGCTGGACGAACTCTCGAAGTTTACTCTCTGGTACATGAGTACCTTCTTTCTTTAGATCTTCTCTAAGCAATTGAATAATGCATGTTCATGTGTGTGCCATGCAAGCTGTGGATTTCTTACATAAATGGGGTGCAAGTTTACTCTATATTACTTCAAGGTCTTACTGTGCCAGGACAGACCTACCCTCTTACTTTCCGTAACTATTGCATCTTCGTATCCCATAACTATGATACAGTGCATTTAACCACAGACCTGCATGTTCTCCCCCTTTCTTTTTTATGTTCTGCTACTAAAAAGAAACTGCAGCAACCCTCACCATAGACGTTCCTTTGTGCATATGTGAGATGCATTTTTGTTGGATCAACTGCTACATATAAAGGGAACAGGCCAAAGTGGGTGTATCTTTGCTAAAAATTTAATATAAATTTTGAAGCAAACAGCAAAGATTAAATAAGCTTGAGAGTGCCCGTGTATTACTGCTGGACTTTCCACTAACCTTTTAAATACTTGTTTCACAGCCTGTCTGCCTATTCTTCTATCATTATTCCATCTAATTGTTGAAGACTTTGATGCAAGTGCATTTGAGAAATTAGTCTACTTCCTCCTAAATACTTCCACTTACATATAGTCAGCTGCTGTCAACATTTTTATTTTAGTTTTTTATGTTATAAAATGTTCACCTATTAAATAATTCCTAGACTTTTTACCAAATTGTATGCCTGTGTTAAGCAAAGCTCTATCAAAATGTGGTTTATTAGCTCACCCCCGGAGGCTCCCACACACCTTTTCCAGGCAATCCTTGCTGCTACTTTTCAAATGGTTGTCCATACCTCTGCTGTTCTAGTATGTCATAGGAGTGGGGTCATATATGTGCTTGTCTTCATGAGACATTCCATTCCCCCATGTTGTTCCCAACACTAAACATTGTTAGTCTTTCTAGTTTGAGCCCACTGGCAAGGGTGAAGTATGTAGTATGTGATATGACTTTGAGTGATGTTTCTCCAATGACAGTCAACGTCAAATGTTCTCACGTGTTTATTGGATAGTGATATTTTGTCTTTTGTATGATATCTGTTCAAATATTTTGCCCATTTTTCTCCAATTGTCTTTTTGTTGTTTTTTTTTTTTTTTTTTTTTGGTTGAACTGGGGATTGAACTCAGGCCCTTGTGCTTGCCAGGGAAGTGCTTATTCGACTGAGCCATCTCCCCAGCCCCTCCAATTGTGTCTTTGATGTTTACTTTATACTGAATGCCAGGACCATCAGATATGTATTTTGCAAATATTTTCTCTCAGTCTGTAGCTTAACTATTTTTTTTCTTAATCCTTTGATGAATACATTCTCAATTTTGATGAATTTTAATTGGACATTTTTTTTAATTGGACATTTTTTTAATGGTTACTGCTTTCTCTCTGATCTGTGTAAAAAACCTTTCCTGCCTCAGTTCACAAAGATATTCTTCACGGTTTTCTTACAAACAAGTTTAGAGTTTTATTTTATGTTTAGGTCTAGTAGCTTCCTTAAACTAATTTTGGAGCTCAGAGTGAAGTAATAATTTGATTTCTTTCTTTCATACGGGCATCCAGTTATTTCTGTTTCATTTGTTCAGAAGTTGCTCCTTTCTACAGAAGAACTACTTTAGCACTTTTTTCAAAAAGAAATGACCACCTCGGTGGACGTGCACCTGGGGCTCACCGCTCTGTGCCTTGGGCCAGCCATGCAGCGGCATTCTCCTGGATACTGTCCCATTACCATAAGCCCAGCAGTCAGGCCAGTTTTCAGGGCTATTCATTTTCAGAGTTGCTTTGCATATTCTAGGTTATTTGCATTTCCACACAAAACTTTAAATGTAGTTACCAATTTCTCTTTGAAAAATATGCTGGGATTAAGAGTGTGCAGTGTGGGGAGAATTGCCATCTTAAAAGTACTGGATTTTCCAATTAATTAATACAATAAGAGTTTTCCATTTTTTCTAGGTCTTCTTAAATTTATCTCAGCATTTCTGTAATTTTCAGCCTGAAGTTCTTGTATACCATGTTAGGTTTTTCTTTAACCTATTTCCTAAACAATTTCATATGTAAGTGTAACATGCAATATATGCATACATGTGGGGGAGGGGGGTTCAGATAATTAATGGGCTTTCTTCTTGAGTTTTTTAATGTTGAATTAACTCTGCTTCCCCAGATAAACATTGCTCAGTGTGAAATTATTATTGTTTTAATACAATAATAGAATCAATTTGCTAATATTTTATAGTAAATAAGGATGTTTGAGTCTATGTTTATAAGGGATTTTGGTCTGTAATATTTTGTGTAATGTCTGCATCTTGTCTTGGCATTATAGTTGTATTAGCCTCATAAAATGAGGAAGTATCACCTCCTCTGTTTTAGGAAACCATTTGATAAGGTGGGTGCTATTTCTTATAGGTTTGTTAGAATTTACTAGCAACACAATTGAAGCAAATTTTGGGAGCCAGGAAGCTTCTTATGATTAACTGGACATCTCTAATTACAAGTTTATTCCTATTTTCTCTTTCATCTTGTGTCTATTTTGGTAAGTTATGTGTAAAGTGGTTTATCTGTTACATCTAATTTATCAAATTGGTTGTGCAGTTATTTATAATATTCTTTTATTATCCATGTGCCCCTACAGGAGTTGTAGCAAAGTCCTTTCCTTCCTTCTTTCCGTTCCACATCTTTCTCTATTAATGCACTCTGGTGGGGCAGAGGAAGGGGTCTTCTTCCAGCAGATCCTCCATGTGTTTCACCCAGCCTCCATCACTTCTGACCTGCTGCTGATCTTTTTAATGTGGATTATATGTCCTGCTGCTTTGCTAAACGTGTCAGCTTTAAACATCACAGTGGAGTCTCTAGGTCTACCTTTCTTTCATTCTTGTTATTGGTAATGTGATCTCCCTCTCTTTTCTATTTGATCTCTTCAAAAACAAACTTTCAGCTTTGTTAATATCTGTTGTTCTTTGTCAACTTCTACTTAATGTCTTTGTTTTTTCAGGTTTTAACATATACCTCCTAGTAGACATCATCAAAAGCAATAATTCTGCCTAACTCTTCTTCAGTCCATGTAATATTTAAATGACTGGATGAGTTAGGACTGATAGGTTACTGTTCTTTGTCATTGCTGAGATTAAACATTGCACCACGTATTTATTGGCCATTTCTTTTTTCAGTGAATTTTCTTGTTTTCCTTTTTCTTTTGGGGGATGAGTTTTCACTCTGTTGCCCAGGCTGGCCTTGGCTCCACAGCTCTACTGAGCCTCCTGCCTCAGCCTGCTGCAGGGCTAAGACTACAGTGTGTACTTGCATGCCCAGCTTTTTCCAATATTAATTGGACTGTGATAATGTTTATTGGATTAGTAATTTTTATATTTCCAGTATCAATTCTTTGTTACCTATATTGCTATTCATTTCAGGCCATAGCATAACATTTAGTTTTCTTTATAACATCTTTTTCTCATAATGCAGTTTTTTAAGGTGCACAATAGTTCAACATTTTATATGTCACATCTTGTTTATAGTGCTAAATTTACTCTCAGAGATATCAATATTTTTACTCATAGTTCTTTGTTTATCTAAAATTGCTCCTTGATCCACCTGGAATATTTTGGAGTGACAAGAAATAAAAATCTCAATTTCTCTCACCGTGGATAGCAAATTATCTCAACTGTGTGTGCAAAGTAGCCACATGTTCCACACTTAACTTTGATGAGCTGTTTTTCCCTTAAACAAAATTCTCATATAGATAAATTTCTATCTGAGCCCCCTTTCCTGTTCCACAAATCTTATTCCTGGGTCAGTATCACACTTCATGATCAAGGCTTTTCGCTGGGGCTTGATATACTTTGTCCCTTCTGCAACTCATGCTGAAGTTGGGACCCCACAGTAAGTGCTGAGAGTTCTGGAGACCTTTAAGAGGTGTCTGATCCCAGAGGTGCTGCCCTCACGAAGAGAACTGAGGCGGGGCCCTGGGTGTGAGTAGCTTTTGCTCTCTTGGCCTGGATTGGGTGCTGTGAGGCTGCCTTATAAGCCCAGGCACCCTTGCTTCACTCCTTTCACCTCTGCCTTCCGTCTGCCTTTCTGCCACGTTGTGGCGCAGCCCAAAGCCATCCCAGAAGCCAAGCAAACGCCAGAACCACGCACGCCTTTCAATGTCCCAGTCTCCCAAAGTCTTCCACAGCGAATGCTTTTCCCTGACGCAGGATCCATGCCAGGCACTTTGCCACAACAGCAGTGAGCCCGGAGGCAGCTCAATGGTATTGGGGTGCTCCATCACATCTCGTCTCCAAAGATAACGTCTTTGCCAGTCTTACTAATTTTTTTTTTCCAGTTTAATTTCACAATCAGCTTGGCAACTTCCACGACACATCCTGTTGGGATTTTCACCAGGGTCTCTTGGGCTCCTCACCGCCACTTAGCCTACCTCTGACTGGGGTGAAATGCAGTTTTGTCCCTGTGCTGCACGGAGTATTTTATTTTTTTTCCTCCTTCAGCTTCACTGTTTCTCTGGCTAATCTTCATAACTTTTCCACTGTTCATATAATTCAGTCACCTTTACCTTTTAATTTTGATCTTATATGCATTCTCTCTATCTTGATTCTTAAGCTGTAAATTGTTGAATAGCAAATGAATATAAAACATCCACAACTGTTTTTGATGCCTGAGGGATTTGGGTCATTTTGCCTTATTTTTATGCTTTCTTTGTGATGTTTTGATTCTGTTTCCGCAGTCTTTTATTGACTTTATTTCATGTTCTTTGGTCCATCGTTTTCCTCTAATAATCTGGAAGGGGGAAAAAAAAACCTGTATTTTTCTACTTAATACTATATTCTTAAATCATCCCAAAGGAGCACACACTTACATTGGCATTGTCCACGAATGTTTAGAAAGAGTCCCTCTCCTCATCTTAGGGCAAAACCCCTGGCAGTTTTACTTTCGGATACCTAGTCCCATCTGCTTTTTGACACACTCAAGAATCCAGCCACAGGTTTATTCTTCTTGTCTTTATTCCCTTACGATCATTCTTTATTAAAACCTAGCAATAAATTTTGCTAGAATATTTTATTCACCACTGCTCTTTGGATCCCACTTTTTCTCTTAGCTTTTTCTTCCCTCGTGAAAGGATCCATCTTTCAACTACCTCACGAAGCACCGGAGGCTTCCCAGCCCTGCGCGCATCGCGCAGGGTCGTCACTCCATCCCTCGTTGAAGGTTCGGCACTCTGTTCAGAACCCCACGCAGCTCCCCAGCCAGCTCATACCCAGCGAAATGAACTGGTGTGTCCTGTGGTTCCTATCCCCGGGTGAGTGCTAACCCAGGGGAGGCTGTGGGAGCTGTGCTCTTTCTTCACCTAGGAAAACACTTCAATTGAGTAAGAGATGGACTGTGAGCCTTTGAGAAGAAGGCTGAGAACCCCACTTCCTCCTTCTCACCCTCAGCCTCCCTCTTCCTGACAGAGGCTAAGGAGCGGGACCTTACACCAAACTCTGTGCCTCCCTGTGGGCCAAAACTAGTTCATATCTAGCAAATGAAGGGTAATTTTTGCTTTACAAAAATATACAAAAAGGGACTGGGGAGAT
>PVKA01001561.1:101820-113056 GCA_004027165.1 Ctenomys sociabilis
CATTTCTTCTCTCTCTCTCTCTCTCTCTCTCTCTCTCTCTCTCTCTCTCTCTCTCTCTCTCTCTCTCTATCTCTGTCTCTATCTCTCTCTCTTTTGGTCTTTTTGAAACAGGGCCTCACTATGCAGTTCAGGCTGGGCTCACTTTTGTAGCCCAGGCTGGTCTCGAATTCACAGCAATCCTCCTGCCTCAGCCTCCTGAGATTACAGGCATAAACCACCATGCCAGGCTTCCTGCTACATTTTTAATATGGTTCCATTTGCAACAATTCAGTTGATTCTTTTTTAGGGATCTGGGGAACCTGGCTGGAGTGCCAGTTGTACACACTCCCATTGAGTGTTCGGATGAAAGAAAGCGAACAGAGACCAGAATGCAACCTGAGACCCTGCAGTCTGATCCATTATCTGTTTTTAATGTCTTCTTTTTTATCATGGAAGGTTGAACCTATTAGGAAAATGTAGCAATTAGCTACATTTTCTTTTTTTATTTTCAGACAGTATCTGAGTTGCTAAGTTGCCAGAGTTTTTCCGTATCTTTTATTGAAGTAAATATGCATAACATAATTTTAACCATCCGTAAGTGGCATTGGTGTGTTCGTGGTGTAGTGCATTCATTACCATTACATGTTCCTGGGCATTTTCATCATTCCAAACCAAAACTTTGTAAACTTCAAACCACAAAACTCCCCTGGCCTCCCCAGGGGTTCATGGCTAACCCTTTTATATTTTCTGTGTTTATGGCTTTGTCTATTCCACACATGTTGTGTGAGAGGAATAATACAATATCTGACCTTTTGTGTCTGGCTTAATCAATTCAGCATAATGTTTTCAGGGTTAGTTAATTCCTATTGTATATAACAGAATTTTATTCCTGTTTATGACTGGGTAATAATATTCCATGGATGTAGACACTGCCTGCCTTTTGATCTCCATTCATCTTAGGTTCAAAGTGTAAGTCAGATCATCTCATATCTGTCTCTTCACGCATAGTTCATTTCTCCCAGAGTCATCTGTCTTTTGTTATGAAAGGCAGAATTTCTTTTCCTTTTCCTTTTCCACTGCTAGGGATTGACTGAGGGATGCTATTTCACCTGGTTGTATCCTTAACCCTTTTTAACCACCCAGGCTAGTCTCAAATTTGTGAGCTTCCTGCCTCAGCATCCCAAGTTGCCAGGATTGCAGGCATATGCCACTGTGCCTGGCTTGGCATTTCCTTATTTATAAGGCTGATTAGTATAATCCTGGGCATCTATACCACATTTTCATCATTATTCATCAAGTGATGGGCATGTAGGTTGATTCCACGTCTTGGTTGTTGTAAATATCAGAAGGAACTTAGGAATGCAGATATCTCTTCTACATCCCGAATTCAAATCTTTGAACTCTATATCCGGGGGTGAGATTCCTGGATCACAGAGTAGATCTATCTTTGGCATTCTGAGGACCCTCTGCGCAGGTTCCATAGCAAATGTTTTCATTTATGTTGCCACAGCACTGTCCACAAGTAGCCTTTTCTCTACACCCTCATCAGCAATAGCTGCTTGTTTCTCTTTCTGATAACAGGCATCCTTGGAAACGCACAGTGATCCTTCACTATGGTGCTAATTTGCATTTCCCTGAAGATTTGTGATGCAGAAAACCCTTCTCATGAGTCTCCTGTCTATCTGTATGTCTTCTTCTGAAAATGTCTTTTCAGATCCTTCGTCCATTTTTAATGAGTTAGCTGTCTTCTTACTAGTGAGAGGTGTTATGTACGTACACTGGATGGTAACCTCTTACCAGCTATAAGCCTCATAAGTATTGTTCCTGATATGCAGCCCGCCTCTTGACTCTGATAATTGTTTGCTTTGCTATGCAGAAGTATTTTAGTTTGATGGAGCCCCATTTGTCTACTTCAGCCTTTGTTCCCTGAGATTTTGGTATCAGCTAAAATACCACACATTACCAGTTGTGTGTCCTTGACAACTTTGTTGAAAATCAATGGATTGTAAATAACATAAATTCACACTAGACCCTCTGTCCTGCTCCACTGGGTGATTTGTCTATTTATATGCAAAATTATGCCATTTTTAATAGCTTTGTAATATAATTTGAAATCAGAAAGTCTGATGCCTATATGTCTAACTTTATTCTTTTTGTTTGAGACTGCCTTGGTCACCTGAGGCTTTTTGTCTTGTTTTTTTGTTTTTTTTTAGTTCCATGTGAACTTTAGGATGTTCTCTATCTCTTTGAAAATGACATTGAAGTTTTAACTATAATTGCATGAAATCTATAGATCACTTTGAATAATAATAGACATTTAAACAATATTAATTCTTGATCTTAGAAGAAAGGCTTTCACCTTTTCACGTTTGAGTGTAATATGTGCTGCAGCCTTTATTCTATTGAAGCATCTCCTATTTTATGTATTTAGTACAGGGCCTACAGGCTCTCACTACACAGATCGGACTCGTAGTGACCCTCCAAAATGTTTTCAGCCTCCCAAGCACTGGGATTACAGGCACGCACCACCATGCCCAGTCTCAGCATGCCCCAGGATTGGGGGTTAGAAGGGCATGCCAGGGATCAAACCCAGTCCCTGCGCCTGTCTAAGCAGGCATGTTAGTCCTCAGAGCCATCTGGCCAGACCTAGCATGTCCTTTCTGTCACTAATTTGCCAAAACTTTTTGTTATGAAAGGATTTAAATTTTATGAAATGTTTTGTGTGCATCCAATGAGATGGCCGTGTTGCTATAAACCATTCTGCTAATAGGTGGGTTACATTTATTGATTTCATGTCAGACCATCCTTGCATCTCAGGGTTACATCCCAATTAGTCATGGTGAAGGATCCTTTCCATGTCCTGTTGAATATTTTCAGTATTTTGTTCAAGTATTTTTTTTTGAAAAATAATATTTCTTCTATTGTTGATTTCTAGTTTCATACCATTTTACTCAGAAAAGATACTTTAGCATCTGTGTTCTTGTATAACACTGACTTGCAATTTTCTTTCCTTACAATGTCCTTATCTGGCCTTGCTGCAAGCATAATTCCAGCATCATAAAACACATTTGTTAGTATTCCCTCCAATTTAACTTTTTGAAGGACTTAGAAAGGGTTAGTATTAGTTCTTTAAGCAGTTATTAGAATTCACCTGTGAAGCTGTCAGGACCTGAACTGTTTTTGATGGAAACATTGTATAACAAATTCAATCTTCGTACTTCTTTGTATCCTCAGATTATCTATTTCTTTATGATTCCATAGGTTTTATGTTACTAGGAATTCACATGTTTTTTCTAGGTTAATCAATTTGTTGGTATACAGTCATTATAGTACCAGCTACTCCCCATTGTGTTTCTGTTCTATCAGTTGTAACTCTTCCTTCCTCTTCTGATTTTATCTTCTTGCTTTTCTTAGTCTAAGATTTTTCTCCTTTATGAAAAAACAACTTTTAGTGTCATCAATTGTTTTATTTTTTCCATAAGCTCTGTTTCCTTTATTTCTAATCTATTCTTTCCTTTTCTTAACTTTGGTGGTAGTTTGTTCTTTTCCTAGTTCCATGAAAACCTAATGCACCATTACATTATTTCTTTGAGATTGTTCTTTTCTGGTATAGGTGATTATAGATATAAATTTCCCTCTTGAACCTGTTTTTCTGCATCCCACAAGTTTTTGTATGTTGTGTTTTCATTCTCATTTATCTGAGGATATTCCTTGATGTCTCTTTTGATCTCATCTTGGACCTATTTATTGATTGTTAAGGAACACATTGTGAATTTCTTATATTTGTGAAATGTTTAATATTTCTTCTATTGTTGATTTCTAGTTTCATATCATTTTACTCAGAAAAGATACTTAGCTTGATTTCAGTCAGCTTATAATTCTGCAAAATTTAGCCTAAAATATAATCTATCCTGAAGAATGTTCTACATGTGTTAGAGTAGAATGCATGTTGTTTTCTGTTAATTTTTTTTTTTATTTTTTTTTTTTTTTTTGTAGAATAAGTAGTGCTTATTCTACTGAGCCATTCCCTGGCCCCTATGCATGTTGTTTTTGATGGAATGGTCTGTGCGCATCTGTCAGGTCTGCTAAGTGTTGTTCAAGTCTAATATTTCTAAGTTTTCTACCTGAGTGGCCTAGTTTTGAAAGTGGTGTGTTAAAGTCCCCACTCTTATTGTATTAAAATCTCTGTCTCCCTTCAGATTCTTTAATATGTACTGTATATTCAAGTTCTCTGACATTGGGTAGATATATATTTATGATCATTATAATCTCTTGATGCATTGATCCCTTTGTTTTTATATAATCTCTTACTTTGTCTCCAACAGTTCTTGACTGGAAGGCTTTTATCGTGATACAAGTTCGCCAGCCTCCATTCTCTTTTGGTTGCTCTTTGCATTGAGTATCTTTCTCTGTCCTGTTGCTTTTAGTCTGTGTATGTTCTTAAAAGTAAGATGAGACTCTTGCAGGTGGCCTGCCTGTGGTCTTATCTGCTTATTCATTTAGCTGTGCCACACACCTTTATTGGAAAAGTTAATCCACTTATATTCACAGTAATTGTTAATAACTAGACTTTTCACTGTGCTCTTGTAATTGCCCCTGGTTGTCATGTGGATGCTGTCTTTCTTCCACTCTTGCTGTCTCATGTGGTTTGCTGGTTTTCTGCAGTAGTGTACTTTGAACCTTTTCTATGGCTTTCTTCATCACTATAGATTTTTGCTTTGTAGTTTCCACAAAGCTTATAGAAAATGTAACAGGCTAATTTAAAGTGATGACAATTTAACTTTCATTGCAAGCAGTGAAATTTTCATTGCTCTCTTACTCATGTTTTCCTTTTTCTTTTTGAGACAGAGTCTTACTGTGCAGTTCAAAGTGGCCTTGAGCTTGTAGCAATGCTCCTGCCTCTGCTTCCCAAGTGCTAGGATTACAGACATGTGTGCCACACCTCACAATATTTTGTTACATTAATATCAAATTTTGCATTACTTTGTAATTTGCATTCCCAAATAATTTTAGCTTTGGTTATTTTTAATAGTTTTATCTTTTAACCCTTGTACTAGATATAAAATTGCTTTATACATCATAATTGCAGTACTATTCTGAATATAACTTTATATTGCTTATATTATTGAGCTCTATTCTTTTGTATATTTAATGTACTGATTACCAGCCTTCTTATTAGGTTATAAGAGTTTCCTTTAGCAATTCCTACAAGTTAGGTCCAGTAATGATGAACTCCCATAGCTTTTGTTTCTATGATGTTGTAGTCAGTGTTTCCAAGAGAAACAGATTGAATGCATGACACAGAAATTTACAAGACTGGCTGTCAGCAGCTGCCCACAGAGACGAATGCAGAAGCATTCAAAGAGCTGTTTGTACACTAACAAACTGAAGAATCCAACCAAAGGCTTGGATCCTGCAGCATCGTCTCAAGAAAGTCCGCATCAGGAGACCGAGGAATCTGCAACAGAAGGCGGAAGGGCCTGTGACTAGAAACCCATGGACCAGTGCTGGAGGCCAGAGAGCCCATGCTGCTGGGAGGTCAGTGCTAGAAGCTGATGAGTCTGCCCAGAGGCAAAGGTGAAGAGCAGAGACCCTCCAGAGAGAACAGCCGAAGCCCCTCCAAGGAAAACCAGCTCAGTGAAGCTCTCCCGGGGAAAAGCAGCTGAAATCTTTCACTCTCACTCTTCTTTTAGGTCCTCTGGCCACCGTGCTGACACACACCAGCTCAGCATTGCCACCCAAACTGACAATTAGTCAACTACCTCATATGATATTATTATATTTCTCCATTTCTGAAAGGCAGTTCTGGCAGGTATGATATTCTTCATTAACAGTATTTTTCTATAACAAATTGATTCATTGTTCAGTTTTCTCCTGCCTGGAGAGTTTCTGATGGGAAATTCTCTAATAGATGTACTGATACTCCCTCGTGTGTAATAAGTTTCTTATTCCTTATGACTTTCAGGATTTTTACTTTGTCTTTGATTTTATTTTTAAACCAGGAATTGAACTCAGGATCTCATGCTTGCCAGGCACGTGCTGCACCACTAAGATACCACCCCCCAGCCCCTGTCTTTGATTTTCGATACTTTGGTTATTACATGCCTTAGTGAACTTTTTTTTCAGTTGAATTTAGTTAGAGATCACTGCACTCTTTATACCTCAAAGTTAACATTTTGGGGGGCCAGGGAGATGGCTCAGTGGAATAAACACTTCCCTGGCAAGCACAAGGGCTTGAGTTCAATTCCTGGTTCGAAAGAAAGAAAGAAAGAAAGAAAGAAAGAAAGAAAGAAAGAAAGAAAGAAAGAAAGAAAGAAAGAAAGAAAGAAAGAAAGTTTTTCTTTGCATATGCTTTCTAGACCTTTTTCTTTCTCCCTTTTGTCATTTTGATTCATATTAAGCAAATATTAGTTAATGTGACAGTGTCCTATAATTTCTATAGACATTCTTCATTGTTCTTTTTTTTCTTTTCTCTTATATGATTATATAATTTCTAATGTTGTCTTCAAATTCATTGGGTTTTTTTTTCTGCTTGATCAGTCTGATGTTGAAGCTTTGTGTTAAAATCTTTTTTGACTCTGTATTCTTTATCTCTAGGATCTCTGTTTGATTTTTTTTATTAATTTTTGTCAAGCTCATTTTGTTTTTATATTGTTTTTCAAATTTCACTTAACTTTCTGTCTGTATTTTCTTGTAGTTCACTCAGCAACTTTGAAAGTGTTCTAAGTTCTTTGTCAGTCATTTCACAAGCATCCATTTCTTTAGGCAATTGTTTCATTCATCTGTATTTCTTTAGTGTCTTATTATTTTATACATTCCCAGTTCTTCGGAGTCTATTATTGGAACTTTCCCAGCTTTTGGTTTGTTTTGTCATGATTTCTGTAATGTTCATGTCCTTCCACTGGTGTGAATGTGTTTAAGAAGACAACAACTTCTCTGGCCTTTATAGATACCCTTCTACTAGTGAAGATAACGTTCATTATTTAGTCTATTTTGTGTTTATGACAGAAGTTAATAACCCAAAGAAACAGGGATTCCTGAGAGTTCTTCCTACTATCATTTCTGAGAGGCACCACTCTCCATCAAAGCCACTGGCGAGGGTGTCAATCAAGCGGAGTTGCTGACAGGGCAGAATTACAGCATCTGGCTAGGTGGGTCACAAAAGCCATCCCCTGTGATCCCAATGCTCGAGAGGCTGAAAACAGTCACTATGAGTCCAATCTATGTCATGAAACCCTGTAGATCCTGTACAAAACACATAAAGTTACAATAAATAAATACATAAACTTTAAAAAAATAAAGAATTGACATATTTTTCATTCTTATTACTGTCGTTTCATGTGACAGGTGTTCCTGGGGATCTAACCCAGGGCCTTGTGCTTGCTAGGCACATGTTCTATCACTGTACTCTTAGCCCCTGTTCAAATATTAATGTTTGAAAAACAGAAACTGTTATATAGGCACTAGACAAAGTAGATTTCAAACGAAGAAAGTTACTAGAGGCAAAAAGGACATCCTATAAACAAAAAGATTCCTCTAGCTGGACTTCCTCTAGCAGTCCACAATGCACATGCAGCAGACACAGAGCTTCTAAACACAGGAGGGAAAATGGAGAGAGGTGAAAAGAAGAGTTATAGATGGTGACTTTAAAACCTTTCTCTCAGCAATGAAGAGAAAAATCTGTAAATATGCAGAACTCAGCTAGAACCACTAGGATCCAGCTGACAAGTGGAAATCTCTATCCAACAACAGAGGAGATCATGATTCTCAAAAAGGTCCTGAAAGTGTCATGTAGATTGACCTCATCTGGAGTCATGAGATAAGCTGAAAGGAACTTATAGTGACTGAATCATTTATGATGTATTCTCTGACTGTAACAGAACCAAAGTAGGACTAATAACAGTAAGATAATAGAAAAACCTTGGAACACTATGAATTTAAACAATACACTTGGGGCTAGGGAGATGGCTCAGTGGAATAAGTGCTTGCCTAGAAAGTGCAGGGGCCTGAGTTCAATCCCCAGTTCTGCCAAAAAAAAAAAAAAAAAAAAAAATCCATGGGTCCAAGAAGAAGCCCCATGAGATATTTTAATATAATATAATGAACAATAATAGAAACACCTGTCAGCAATTTTGAGGTATAGTTAAAGCAGTGCCAAGAGGGAAATTGAGAGTACCATAAAGGGAAGGAAATTCTCGAGCCTGCAATGAGTTCCTTTCCCAAGGAGCTAGAAAAGAACAGCAAAATAAACTCAAGGTAGCAGGAAAAAAAGAAAATAAAGAGTAAAATTAATTAAATTGGGAATAAGAGCACAATAGAGAAAAACAAATGAAATGAAAAACTAGTTCTCAATGAACTCAATAGAATTGATAAAAGACCAAAACAATTAACAGCAAGAAGACTCAGGTCATCAGTACCCGGAGTGAAACCAAGGAGTCTCACCACAGGCGCTGCATTCACTAAAGAGACTGATGCAAGGCCTTCGTGTTTAACTTTTCAAAAGAAATTTTAAAACTTAGAAAATTAACTTCCTTACAACTATAACTGCTAACACTCAGCCAACAATACTAGACATCTGAATAGCCCTGTAACCACTAAATAAATTTATAAAACGTGGAAAATTTATACAATCTGAAGAGAAACAATAGTATAAATTTATAATTTGAAAGCTTATATTTAAAATGTCTTAGAGTCAAATGGTTTAAACAGACAATTCAACCAAATATTGAAGAATTTAGTCCATTTCCAGTGAAAAAAAGAACTGACCAGAAATTTCATGAATGTTCAAATGCTGTAATAGTTGAAATTAAACAGTTGACATGTTTTTCATTCTTCTTACTATTGGTCTTTTCTGTGACAGGTGTTTCTGAGGACCAAATCAAACATTGAAGAGTTACCAGAAATATACAGTCTATTCCAGAAAATAGAACAGGAAGGAGCACTTCATAATTCACTTTGTGGGGCCCTAATACCAAAACTAAACAGTGAAAAGGGGGACTAAAGTTCATGTAAAAATAAATAAATAAAAGTCATGTCAATATATTTAATGAAATTGAATGTAAAAATTCTCAATAAAATTGAACCCAAATATAATTATATATATTTGACAAGTGGGATTTATTCCAAGTGGACAAGTTGGGCTCAGCAATTGAAAATCAATGGATAATATCATTTCACCATATCACAGGATCATATCAATTGATATAGAAAAGGATTTTCTAAAATCTAACCCCTATCTATTATAAAACTTTAAGCAACTTAGGAGTAGAGAAAGATGACCTCAACTTGATTCTTTTAAAAGCACCTACAGAAACCTAACAGCTGAAATATTTCAAGGTGCAAGATTATGCTTTTCTTTTAAGACCAGGAATAAACCAGGGTTATCTGTCTCACCACTCTTCTACAACGTAGTACTGGACATTCTAGTCACTGAAATAGGACAAGAAAAATATAGAAGGCATACAGATTGGAAAGCAAGAAGTAAAACTGTCCCTTGTTTAGTTACTTTCGTGTCATCGGGACACAGCCCACAACACCTGCAACATAGAGGACAGGTTTCTCTTGGCCCACATGCCAGTCCATGGTCTGCTCCTCCAAGACAGGAAAAGCATGAGGGGGAGTAAGGCGGGGGGAGCTGCTCCCCTCAGGGTGGTTAGGAAACAGAGAGTGAAGAGACAGAGGGAGCCAGAGCCTGGTCCAGGGTCCACCTCTTCCAGCCACACCCACCTTCGTTTTCTAGCACGTGCCCAGCTGCTGTTTTCATCAGTGATGTCGCCACTGATATGTGCAGTGCCACCGTGACCCAGTCACTTCGACAGGTACTGGCTATGAGCACGGGAAACCTTTGGGGACATTCTTTATATAGACCATAACGACCCTATTTTCAGGTAACATGACTGTCTACATAGAAAACTCATAGAAGTGATAAATCATACATGGTCACAAGATACAAGATTAAACAGTTGTGTTTGTATGTGATATCCATAATCACATGGAAAACAAAATTAAAATCCAGGAGCATTTATAACTGTAAGAGACACTTCCTGGTCCTCGTCTCAATCCAAGAAACCAATATTTGTAATCCGAAAGTTACGTTATTGGAATCCCATCAAGTTGATTCCAATCTACCACTTTCCATGCAGCCCACGGCGAAAATGAGGACACTAAATTATATTTTTAATCATTGGGAAGTCGAGGGGCTCTACGTCCTGCCATTACATGGCTTTCCATAACCAAGAGAGCGACCCAGGGCCTCACCCTGTTTTTATTCAGTGGGGGAGTGGCTTGAGGATTGACTGAGAATTGTGGGAAGTAGGTGACTACTGTGAGCTGAGCTAGGTGGGTGGCCTACATTTACCTCTGCCATATGCAGAGAGGATATGCAGAAAGAGTAATCTGCATTATATAGTATTAATGTTTTGGGAAGTCTAGGGCTTCAGCTTTGATGTAGTCTTTCAAGCCCCAGGAAGTCATAGCCTCAATCTCAAGGCTGGATCCCAGCTGGCAGCATGGAGCATTAGCTCTACCATCCTGTCTCCACCTGGCTCACGTTAAGGAGCAGCAGGCTTACCAGAGAAACACCCATGCCACCTTCAGAGACTATCACCAGCACCTCAGCTAGACCAATACACATTGCTTAAGGCCAATTAAAGGATAAACAGAAGTCCTAGCCAGCTCTGTGCATAACAATATGAGGAAATAGGATCAGACTCAGTCAAAATAGAGACAGTCGCTTTTCTTTCAAGGAGAGCCGCTCAGGTGGTCCCCCACAGTAATTGCTTAAATTCTTAAATATAAATCTAAGAAGACATGAACAAATTTTATATACTGAAAATTCTAAAATGCTGATGAAAGGTATCAGTACTTAAACAAATGAAGAGTTATACCGCACTCATTAATACTCAACCTAGAAAAGTCATCTTTCCCCAAATTGATCTATAGACAATGCAATTCTAGAAAAATCCCAACAAGGTCTTTTTGTTTCTGTTTTGTTTTTGTAGATAAAGAAAGCCCTACTCTAAAATGTATATGGGAAAGTACAAGGTCTAAAATACTCCAAATGTAATCTCCAAAAAAGAAGAAAGTGGGAGAACTCTTCTATCTGATAGTAAGACTTCTATAGCTACAGTAATCCAAATAGAGTGGTAGTGAAGGGCTAGACAAAGATAAATGGAACAAAACTGAGAACACAGAAATAGACCCATGTAAATATGCCAACTCATTATTTCTTAAGACCTGCAAGAGCAGTTCAGTGGGC
>PVKA01001561.1:113156-143777 GCA_004027165.1 Ctenomys sociabilis
AAAAAAAAAAAAAAAAAAAAAAAAAAAAAAAAAAAAAAAAAAAAAAAAAAAAGAAAAGAAAAAGAAAAAAGAGCAGTTCAATGGAGGAGAAACAGCCTTTTCAACAAACAATGCTAGAACAACTGTGTTGTTCCCATAGACAAAAAATGCACCTCAATCCAAACTTCACAAATGAACTCAAAATGCATCATAAATTTGAAAGTATAATACTTTTAAATTGGAGAAAATCTCCAAAATTTACAGACAAGCGAAAGCCCTCAGACCTGATACCAAAAGCAAAACCAACACAATGAAAGACCAACTGTCATCAAAATTTAAGCTTGCTCTGGAAAAGCCCACAGGAAGAGAATGAAGGGAAAAACCAGGGACTTTGCAAACTCCATATCTCCTGTGGACTTGTTCCAGAATCTATGAAAATCTCTTCAAAATACAATAGCAAAAACCAAACAAACACAACTCTAATTAGATTATGAGCACAGGCTTGGACAGACATTTCACAAAAGAAAGGAGTAAGGAAACTGAAGAGGTATGACAAAGCAGCACAGTTGTTCAGCAGCCCTAGCCACCAGAAAAATGCAAAATTCCTGAGATAGTACTACATCTATCGGCATTGCTGAAATAAAAAATATAGTAAAGGCACGAAAAACTGCAAAGATGAGGAGAAGTTGGCTGACCCCTTGCTGTGGAGAACGTAAGATGGCACAGGCCTTACGAAGAGTATGGAAGTTTCTCATAAAACTAAGCTTGTGTTTCAGAGGTGCCCCTCTTGGGCATTTACTCCTGGAAAAGTCCGGTGTTCCCACAAAAATCTGGACCCTAATGTTCATAGCTGCTTTATTTGTAACAGCCAAAGTCTCCTAAGCAGCTCCATTTGCACGTGGGGACCTCCACACCTCAATGCTCTCTGTTAATATAAAAGAATGAACCATGATTTCCACTCTAACTTGGATATCAAGGGAATTATGCGGAGTCAAAAAAAAAAAAAAAAGATAACCCAAAAGACTACATAATTACGTAATTCCATTTATTTGACATTCTTGAAATGACAAAATTGGAGAAAGGGGCTGCCTCCCACCCCCCACTCCCCCAACGGAAGTGTAGTTGTGGAAGACACGAAGCTAGGTGTTGAGTTCATTATACTGACTGGAGGTGGGGACCTGAAATTTCACATGGGAAACAATTGTGCAGAATTACAGAGGAAAAGGAGAAGGGAGAGGAGGACACAGGTGGGTGGAATGTGGGTGACAGCGAGGCTATCCCCATTCGGTGGGATGCTATCCATGCTCGTATCATGCTTGTGGTTTTCTACCAGCCTCAGCGTGGTCACCACTCAGGGGAGCCGGTACCACAGCGCTCCGCAGGTTATTTCTTAAAACTGCTTGTGTATCTATGGCTATCTCAAAATATGTTCACATATTTTTTTTACGCGTGTGAACGTGCGCAGGCTGTATGTTTCTTGTTGAAATCACAATGCAGTCTCCTCGCACGTGAGCGAGGGCAGTTCTCAATGTCAGAAGCCCACCTGGCTCCGAGGTGCTGCCTCCCACCTTGCTGTCAGCGCGGGGCTGGAAACCAAGTAGGAGAGGCCGAGCCGGCTGGGCCCCCAGCACTCAGGTGCGCAGAGGTGGGCGTGGGTGAGACTGCGGGCAGCGCAGAGCTAGAGGGCAGCAAGGCGTCCCCCGCGTCCCAGAGGGTGCGGCGCGAAGCCGGCACCCAGGGCTCCTGGAGGCAGTGGGCTGAGATGGAGCAGCTGGGTGCAGAGACCCAGCGCGCCATGCACGTATCGCCGCGGTGGGTACGGAGAGGTCCGAGCAGAAGCCTCCCTGCCGGGCGGATGCTCGGGACGGGGGCAGCGTGGCCGGGGGCTGCGGACGCGGGGAGGGTGGGGCCGCCCGCAAATCCCCGCGGCGCAGCGGAGCTCTGCAGGCCTGGCGCGCACACGCGGGCTCGTGGGCGTGGAGGCGCCGCGCCGCCAGCCTCCTCTCTGCGGCGTGGTGCGCGCTCCGCACTCGCGGCCGGGAGCTCCCCACGCGCGCCCCTCCCGGAGCCCGGGCCACCTCCCTCTCTGGCGTGGGAAGCCGGGACGCGGAGTGCTTTGTCCAGGGATGGCTGAGCGTGGGGCTGGGCACTAAGGAAGGGGCTTCCCAAGGGGATAAACCCCAAGCCCAGGTCAAGCCGGGGCTGACAGCGCCGGACAGGATGGGGGCGCCGCGAGGTCGCCCGCATCCAACCCAAGAAAGGGCGTGGAGCCTGCGGTAGCCGGGGTGGGGGGTGGGCTGCACATGGGTGGGCCCGGGGGACCGCGGCAGGGGCGGTTGCCGTCTGGCGTGGTGAGCACCGGGGGTGGCGTGTCGGGGGTGGGGCGCTGGAGGCCGGGGGAGCGGCCCGAAGCACTTTGGTCGCTGTGCTCTAGGGAAAGAAGGAAGAGGCACGTGGGAAGGGACGAGGGCGGGTCCAACTGGCTGTGACGGTAAAGGCCACCAGGTGTCCTCAGGCGGGAGCGCGACCTCGCGCTGCGGGAGTCGCGTCCTCTCGGGTGGAGCTGCGGCCCGAGATTGGGAGGCCCCGATATCTAACGCTTCCCGCGTGCTACCAGCGTGTGGGTGACCTCCTGTCCCGCCCACACCAGGCGCTGGCACTACCAGCTTCATTTCGGTTACAGCCAGGGCAAATACCTCTCTTTGCGACCCTCCCCGCCCCAAGTCCCCAGGAGGCCTCCTCTCACAGCCCCAAGACGTGGCCACTTCAGTCCCACGAGAGGCGCTCGCATCCGTGGCGTCTCCTCCACAAACCCCAACCAGCAATCCCAACCTGAGGACGCTGATGGCTCGGCAACAGCGACACGCGCGGAGCCTGAGCGCCGTGGGGCCGCGACCTCTATTCTCCCCGCGAGTGGGTGGGGCGTGAGCTGAGCCCTGGTCGGAGTCATTCGGTCTTCCTCGCAAATTGCGCGTGTCCATGTAGATGGACGAGCCCGGAGGCCCAGCCCGACCGCAGTCCCTGCCTGTCACCCCTCCCCACCAGCAGCCCAGGAGGACGTGGCCCGCGTCCTGGCCACCAAGTCCGTGGCCCTAGCCCGGCTGCCTGAGGACAGCGCCTCGGAACAACGTAGCCATCCCAGACGCGCCTCCCAGCTCTTCGAATAAAAACCGCCCGCCCGGAGTTCGAGTGGCCTCCTCTTGCGAAGGCCTTGTGCTGATGCTCGCTGCCTGCTCGACATCAACTCGCAGAAGCGGTTTTAAACTCGGACACCTGTTGGACCTCCTTGGGTCACTTCCTCTAGCGGGGCAGAACCAGGTTCCGCAGTGGCCCATTTGCGAGAAAGGGTCTGTTCTGACTGAGCTGGTTGCGCAGGAGAAGGGGGAGGGTGCGTACTTAATTGTGAAAATTCCGTCGCACCCTGTACCCTGGGATCCTCCTGCCCTATTCGACCTAGCTTAAGGTGGCGGTAACATCGCCATTAACATCTGAAGATGGAAAGCGTACCCATCTCCCTTATTAAAGAGGCATATTTTGTTTTTTTAAAACCGATTATTTCCTCCATCTTCCCCGACGGAGGTGCACTTCATGAGATTTCTTCGTCTTTGTAGTTTGAAGAAGTGGGGTGCGGCCGACTCAAGGGTGATGGGGCATCGGCCTGCACAGCACACTACCCTTCGCAGTGTATGGGGCCTCCTCCTTATACAGTGGTCACCATCTGGCAGCCCCGGTTAGTAACCAGACGCTTCTCCTGCCCAAGTGTTTCTCTCTCCAGACTTCCGGTGACCCCCTTTCCAGAAGAGCCTGATGGGCACTTGTCCTGTACCTGGCAAAGCCCAAGTGCAAGCAAGTCAGGGTGCCGGGTGTGGCCCAGTCCGAAAGTCACACTGCGGCTGGAAAGGCCCCCTGGGGCAAGAGATGTTAGCTCGACTTGGCTGGAGCGAGGGTGAGGGAGTAGGAGAGGCGAGGTCGAAGCCCCTCCTAACCGCAGCGGTGCCCCGGGCCGAGCGCAGCGCCTGGAGGCTCGGTGGGAACCGTGTCCTCGCCTTTGTCGGGACCGAAGTTTGAAGGGAGCCAGAGCAGAGAGCCTCGCACTGCAGACGCGCAGCGAACCCTCCCCGAAGCCCCCGCAGGCCTAGCGGAGCCAGCGCTGGTCCGGCCCCACGCGCCTGGAGCTGGCGCAGACGCGTCGGACGTGACACTGCATTCCTGGTCCCGCAGCCCGAGGGCGCGGCCGGGGCGGGGGTCTGGGGCTGCAGGGCACTCCGGAGCCGCCCCGGATCTGTCACACCAGGGCAAAGCGGGTCTCCCGAGGGCATTGAGTCAGGTTCTATGCCAGCTCCGGTGCTCGAATTTGACCTTTATTAGCCGCGCGTTCCGGGAGCTGCGAAACGGATTCGCACCCGCGCCCGCCCTTGCCCCTGCAGACGCCCGCTTCTGCAGCCACATTGCGGTGCCGCCTCCCGGCTACAGGCCAGAGTCCCCGCGTCCACGAGGAGCAGTCAGGCACCCGCGGCGACGCCGTGAATGCCTCGGAGTGCAGTGTATCGGGGTGCAGGCGGGGGAGGCGCAGGCAGCTCGCTCAAGTGCGCGGCAGCAGGGTGCGGGGTGCTAGGTCCACACCGCGTGTGCCTGCAGCCGTGGGGGCGGGTCCTGCGGCCGGCTAGCCAGGCGAGCCCTGGCTGTCGCCGGCACTGCAGCGAGGGGCTGGGCACCTCGCCCGCGCCCGCGCCCGCGCCCCCCGCCTCCCTGTGTCCCCCGGCTTTTCCGGGAGGAAGATGGGGTGCCCTGAGCCCGGGGGAGGGGACGGCTCGCCCCGGTCCGTCCCGGTCACGTGTCCCGCCCCCTCGCGGCGGCGGGAGTTCCAATCAGAGCGAGCCAGGGGGCTCCTCCCGGGCAGGAACCACCGGCTGGCGGCGCGGGGTGGGCGCCGTCACCTGACGCCCGCACGCGCCCCCGCCCCCCGGAGGAAGGGCGTTGGTAGCGTCTGCCGGGTTACAAATGGCCCCGCCCGCGCCCTCGCCCGCTCGCTCGGGCTCGGCGCGGACCCGGGGCGCGCGCAGCTCTATCTCTGGCTCTGGCTCTGGCTCTGGCTCCGGCTCCTGGTCCGGGTTTTGGTTCCCGGCTCCCGCAGGGCGCGCCCGGCTTGGCCTGGCGCGGGGACTCGCCCGCAAGGTCGGAGGCCGCCGAGGCTGGGACGCGCCTACCCAGGTGAGTGCCCGGCGCTGCGTAGGCTGTGCGGGGACACTTGGGGTCCACCGGTCCCAGCGATGCCTGGGTCCACCTCGCCCTGCTAGTCCAAGGTCTCGTGCCTCCCCGGCCTCGGGTCTCTGCCCACCCCCAACCTCCGGGTCCTGCCCGAGCTTGAGTCTGGGGGAAGGGCTTCCAGAAATACTGGCCTCGAGGTACTGGACAAAGGTTGGGAGACCCATCAGGTGGGAGCGCAAGCTGCGGGGATGGGGGGCAGGACTGGAGCGCGCCTGGCTGCGTGTGCGCGGATGCTCCGGGAGGTCCAACCTGAGGTGGGGCGAAGCCTCTGCGGCCGTTCGCTGGGTCCCCAGAGTCTCAGGTGCCTGCCCGAGGGCGTTGCGGGGGTTGCCAGAGGTTGAGGCAGTTAGGCAGAGACCCTGGCGTTTCTGCTGCGCCTCTGCAGTCGCAGAAGCTCAGTTGGCTCGGTCAGGAGTGGGTAAGGCTTTCAGGCGCCCAGAAAGCAGTCCTTTACCTTTTGAACTTTCTCGGCAGATATTAGTGTTAAAAGTGCTGAATCATGCAAAGAGATGTGAGAAAGCGTGGACTTGGTAGGGTGGTAAAGTTTTTCAAAGCTGGTATCTGCACTGGGGGATAAATGCTTTCAATTAAAGGTGTAGGCATTTAAATCAGTTTGACACTGCGTTTGGCTTTATGGCTACGGTGTTGCTTTCCTTTCTTTAGGGTGAGTTGTATCCATTTATTATTTCTTACCTCCCTGTCTTCCCCCTCTAAACAAAACCCAAGGAAACCAGAAAGAGGGGGATAAAAGACATATTTTTTGGTGTGTCCGTGGTTATAACAGCACTGGAGGAAGCAGGCTTGGAAAATAGAAAACATCCTGCTGTGATGAGTGGAGTGATGGCCAATTGGATTTGTCATATGCCACGGAACAGAATGTCAAGCTGATAGCGTGCAGACTGGAGAAAAACGGAGCAGGAGTTGCCCATTGAGGAAGAAATTAGCCCTGATCCAATTGCACTCAGGAGAGGAGCCGAAGGGTTGGAGTCTGCACCTTGGAGCTTGTCTTTGCAGGTGGAGGCAGAAGGGTGCAGTGTCCATGCAAGTTCTGAGGTCAGACACCGACTGGCAGAAAGATGATTTTTAAAGAATCAGAGTCAGGGTTAGTAACATGGGTGTGTCCCTAGGCAGCTCTCCTGGTGGACTCAGTGCCCTGCTGACTCATAAGGACGACAGTCCAGCTTGGTAGGGTCAGGTTTGACTTGCAGACTTGAATTGTACTTGTAAAAGAAAAAAATAAAATAAAATAAAAAGCAAATTGAAGCGTCAGCAGAGATGTCCACCAACAGACAAGCTGGTCTTCTTGCATCTCCTCCAGGGAGGTTTTTCTGGATTCCTTGACTTGCCACCTTTATTCCATGCCTGCTTGTGCAGAGCATATTTGGTTTGACACAAAGGTTTTCAAATTGTAATATTAAAAGCTATGGCACTCTTTGCAATATGATGTTTTTGAGGCATTTTGTGAAGGATGCTGGAGAAGCCGTAATATGAAGGATGAATTGAGTTTTCTTTACAACATAGATTCCCTTAGCGTTGCATTTCGAGACCAGGAGCCCCACCCTGTTTCTGAGCATCTGCATGAGAGACCAGGAGAGGAATTCCACAATTGCAGTGGTGCAGGGGAGGCAGTGTCTCAGCTTGGGTGTTGCCTTAATGGAAATAATTACTAACATTTTGGAGGATAGGCTTTGATCTATGGTAGATCTTGCAAGCACTGTTTTATTCCATTTCACCTGTCAGCTCCTTATAATGTTTGTTTAACTTTGAGAGGTTGATTTTGATGGGAAAAAAAAAATACAAAGCAAGAGCCGCTTACAAATTTTAAGATACTGGACCTAAGATACATGACTGGAGAAAGACAAACATCAGAGTATATCAAGAAGCCAACTAGAGTTATTTTTGCTTTGGTATTCTTCATCAAATTTTTTCCTAAGTATTTTTTTTTTTTTTTTGTAATTTTTTTAGGAAGATGAGGCTCATTTTCAGGCAAGGCATGGAATAAATCAGCTTGCAGTATGGCCAAGCCCCTGGTGTCTCAGTGAGGACAGAGATGCAGAATTGGAGCAAGAAATAGACCAATGAACTTAGCCTCTCCTGCTAGGTTTTTCACACAGAATTCAGGCATATCCCATCAGATTAGAGCAAGGCCATTTCTACCGCAAGGCAAGAATATTGCATCTCATATCCATGGGCAAGAAAATGTTTTGCGCTGTTCTGAAGGAAGGGGTATTAGGAATTCGCAATTCAGTCTTGTCATAGCCACGTTCGCCTGCATGGCTGTTGCAGAGAGCAGGTATCGCCAAATACAAGAGAGAGAGAATTTTCTTTTCTTCTAAATAGGAAATTTCAAGAAGGTACTCACTTGAGGTTGCCATCCGTTTTCTGAGATAAATACATTATTTAAAGCAAAGAAAATGATAGTTTTTACATGGTGGTCAGAGTGAGTAGAAGCATTTTCAAATCTGAGCATAGTGACCAGCAGGGAGTAGCCCAGTGGTTTTCCACTACCGGGTCCTCCTGCACAGCCATTGTCCTCAGAGCTAATTGTATGAGTTCCACACTGCTGAGACCATCCTGTGCCCCCGTGTCACTTTATCCCTTTCTTAACTACATATAACACACCTACACTGCTGGCATCTTCAAGTCTTGAGAGTCACCAGGAACACCCAGCAGGCTACTTTGCCTGGGGTTGCAGTCCTTCTAAAATCAAAATAAATTCCAATGGCAGCTTCAACGATCAAATTGGAAGGACAGCTGGGGTGCTCTGCACGGACACTGGCAGCTTGCTTCTGAAGAGGGTCTTTTTCTAGGATATGTGGTAATTATCTCATGGAAGTTTGCTATGCCTATTTTACAGTAATTGCAGCATGTGAAGGTTCCAGAACAGTACCTTCGCAATTCCTTCAGCAAACATCAGCTGAAGGATGTGCATTCCTTCAGCACACAGCATCACATGAGGCACCTTCCAGAGTCCAGCTCCCAGGCAGTAAGTGAGCTGGTCAAATACACACTTAATCTCGAACCCACCAGCACATCTCATATTTGCCCACAAGAGATGGTGGTAATGTACTCTGTGCTTTTTCAGGACATCAGACAATGTCACAGGCCGGGGAAGGGCATCTGATGTCTGGCTTCTCTTAAACATGACCTCTAAGAATCTATTTTTTTTTCTTTTTAAAGGTGTCATATTATGTGTGTTTTATAAGAAATTTACAGAAAACGTGGCTTACCAATCTACTTACTACAAGGAGTTCTCGGCCTACTGACAATGTTGGTTATATCTATTTAAAAATTGATACACTTACATGTTTTCAGTATGTATGTTAAATCGTGGCAGTAGGGAATGACCTTAAAAAAAGCCATTTGGAAAGTGCCTGTCTTTTAGTAAATCCTTGTACATATATCTCAGCAATTTAAGAATGCACCACATATATTCGCCCTCCACAGATGAATGCTGCTGTTCAACGTGGTCTGGCTCTTCCTGTGAAGGAGGCTCTGTGGGGAGGCAGGCCTTCCTCTCTCCCAGCACCTTGTGGGCTCTGGTTCTGGTGGGTGGGACACCCAATGCAGGAGACTCTGAGAAGAGGCAGCAGATGCACCCGCCAGGTCTTGCAAGGAAGTTCAGCTCCTTCTAGGTTACTGCTTGAAAGGCAGCCCTGCTCTCGACTTTAGGACTACAACAGTTGCTTTCGCCCAGGTACAGTGCAGAATGCATCTCATGTGGTCAGATCACTAAAGGTCTTGGCTGCTAATGATCTAAATATTTCGATTTTACAGGTGCATCTTCAAGCCAATGGATAGCGACTCTGCTCTTGGACGTGAGAGGGGTTCAAAATGTAAGCGCAGTAAACCAAATAACTACATAGCGATAATTCTGGAATCTGTACCAACAGTTCTTCCTCTTTCTCATGCCCTGTGCTCAAGACTCCAGGCTATGCGGGTCTAGGAGGAGGTGGTTTCACCACTGGGGCAAGAGGCATCTGCCCTACAGGAATAGCTGCACTGCGCATTTGTGTGACACCTGGTCATTCACACCCCATCATGGCCAAGGACTGGCCATCATCTGTGGTCATAAAATGTGCCCCTGTCATATCTGGGCAATGCTGAGTTGTCACCTCCCTGCATGTCACAGATTTTGGGGAGCCCCTTCCTGCCTTGTGAGCCCTGTCCTGGCTCAGGTGGAAGGCTTTGATGAGTGGACACATTGGGGCTCAGGAGCAGAGTTCTTTGGGGTCGGATGGTACACTGGGGTTCCTATCCTGCCACCTGCAAAGCCCCCATGCTCCAGCCCAGCTAAGGAAGGTCACGCTGTTAGGATCTGTTCACGGAAGTTGTGAACACTCAGAGTGCTCACTGAGCCGGAAGCCTTTTGCTCCCAAGGATGATGGATGGTGCAGGATTTTCTGGCTTCCAGCTTTGGGCTGGATCTGCCTTCTCCACTCTGTGCATGCCAAGGGCTGCCTCCTTAAGCAGGGGCCATGTGGGGCTCAGCCCATTCCCTGCCTCTTTGGAGATCTCAGCATGTAATTCAAAGTATTTTTGAAAACATTTCAGGCATATATTTCATCAGCAATTAGTCTCCAGAAAGCTGATTTTTATTATGACACACATCTATCTTCTCTTGTCCCTTGCTTTTCTGTCTACCTGTCTCTGACCCTTGCCCAGAACATGGATTTCTGTGTAATTCAGTTCACTAAATATCACTTCTATTTTTGTTTCTCTGCAGAGCTTATTGCTAGAGCTGTTAATAGACTTTCAGCACAAATAGTATATTGATTACTTGAAATCGCCTTTGAGCTTGACTGAATATACATAATGGGGTGTCAATTGGGGAAAAATCTCATAGTAAATGGCAGGCGACTTATATTCATGAGAAAAAAATGTCGGGCAGCACACAAAATATCATGTTTACTGTAGCATGACAGACTGATTTCGCCGGTCTCGTCCATCGCATTTGTTGGGGAGATGTTTAATAGCAAAGGCAAGCTCTGAATCCCAACGTCCTGGGGCCTCCTTTCTTTGTTTACGTGGGAAGGGTTTCTGTGCACACTGCCGCTGAGCATAAACATCTTCGAGAACCACAGCCAGCAGGAAAGATCTTTTCTACCTGAGGAACTCAGAAATTGCAAACAAATCTGTTTAAGTTGGTAGATATTTAAAATCAGCTACTGATTTATTCAGTCCATATTTTTTAAGTTTTTGCCATGTGTGTATCAGCGCACACTCTCGCTCTATGTAAATGCTTTCCCAGGGTGTGTGTGCGCACACAGTGCATTTAGGGAAAAGCCTGCTTTACATAAATTATTTTTAAGAATGACGGAGCCAAGGAGTAGCCATGCTTTAAGACAGCCAAATCTTTTACTTTTTTTTCTGTTGAATATTAAGTGAGGGAATCTCAGTTTTCAAGTTTTATGTGCAGTTCTTTAAAAGCAGTTTTCATGACAGCGTGGTGGGGACGATGGTAGGTATTTCGGGGTTGTGGTGTCTCTGGCTACTTGATGTCACTTCTGCCTTGGTAGCAGGCTCCATCACTGTTGAGTGTCATTCTTATGTGTGAGGGGAGCATGGGAGAGCATCGCAGAGACCCGAGACAGGGTGGGGTATTCTGTGTTTTGTCCCAGTGTGTGAGGTGGGGTCCAGTCAGTTCCCGTTAGGAAGCTGTCATCTCTGTAAGTGAATGAAGCCAGTGGGCTCTTCGCCAATCTAATTTGCTTTTTTAATGGAAAAGAAAATCACACTCTGGACAAATGTCTCTTTCTGTTCCTGTGCGGTATGCAAGATGCAATATGCTCGTTTTCACTTTTTTAGCCTCAAGTGAGATTCAGTAGCCAGAAGGATCTACTTATCACAGAGAGCGGGCAAGGCAGGCCAAGTAAGCTATTGAAACACAGGAGATACAACCTAGAACCTGGTCAGCCCACTCCTGTCCTCAGCAAGACCTTGTGCCTGTCTACAGTACTACTCAGATGCTGCCAATTTGATTTTTAAGTTCCTGATTAGCAGGGAGAGGGTAGATATAGAAGATGAATTAGCTGACAACCAACCAATTGCAGAGATTTAACAATAAGTAACGGTAGGAAAGCCAAACACTTCAGTAATACCTTTTATGAGTAAAACTTTCTGTTCACCTACTGCCATAAATGCAGACAGTTTTGTACCAATTAGAAATTATTTGTGGTTTGTAGCTTTTGCTCAGAGATAATTTGAAAGCTTCTGCTTGGGAAATAAATGCTGTTAGCAAAAGGTAGGTTACACAGGAACTGAGCTCAGCTATCGGAATCAAAACTTTATTGATCCTGTGGTACAGAGAAGCACATATCTGCAAAGATTAAGACCACTGTTAGCCATTAAAAAAAGCCAAAATTAAATCCTAGAAAAAAATATTCCCAAAGAATTTGAGCCTGAAGCCTGCATGTGTAGGCCTTTCTGTTGTCTTAAATTTTGTGTAGTTTTTCTCATTTATCTTCATAAAGGGAAGGACAGAAAGGTCCCAGGAACTAAACAGAGGTTAATGGGCTATCTCTTTTTTCCTTGTTCTTTCACAAAGCTGGGGACTCGAGCATGCGGACCATGTGCATTAACACTGAGCTACACCCAGCCCTTATTAGGACTAATTTGTGATTAAAATATATGGAAGGTTATCTTTTGGTTTTGTAATACTTAATTTGTTACTGTAAACATAGGAATTTGCTTATTTGTGGAGATACAGTCTCACTATAGAGCCCTGGCTGGCCTCAAACTCATGATTGTCCTACCTCATTCAACCTCTGAGTGCTGGGATTATAGGTCTGCACCTGCCCTTAATACTCAGTCTTTTTTTTTTTTTTTTTTTTGTTCTTTTTGAAACAGGGTTTTAATCTGAAGTTCAAACTGGCCTTGAACTCACTTTTAGCCCAGGCTATCCTCAAACTTGCATCAATCCTCCTGCCTCAGCCTCCCAAGTGCTGGGATTATAGGCATGTGCTCCTGGCTTAATACTCAGTTTTAATAGAGTGCTTTCTTATGAGATTTTAATCATGTATAGTGAGAATGTTTAAAGACAAGTAGAACAAGTTTAAGAACATATTCTTTTCTAGATCCAATCAGTAGAATAGAGATCTTCAACATATGTTTTGGAAAATCAGAATTTATCGAAACTTCATAGGCATGAGTGGCCCAACCCTAAGATTGAGTTTCTAACCTGCTTAGGCAAGGTTAGAAATACCTGCTGCTCTTAAGTCTCCTCAAAACCGCTGCAGTTTCAGAAGGCTGGGACATGAATTCCGTCATATTCACCCACCAAAGGAAGGACAATGCAACAAATCTTTCTTCCAACAGTGATTTAAATAAGAACTAGGTTGATGTAATGAATTTAGGATAATGTGCAGTTTAAAAATTTGTGAGTTTTGTTTTTTACTTTAATAAAAAACACATTTGGGTAAAGAAAAATTACGGTGTGCCTACTAATTCAATTATTAGTGGAGCAGTAGCTCAGTACAAATGACTTCTAATAAATTTAGCTTTACATTTAATAAAAAGTTTATTTTCAGGCTTAATTGCTTGCTGTGGGAAAATCCAACAGGACAATGTGCTGGGGGCTTTCTGTAAGTTAGTTTTCTTAGGGGAAATTTGTAACAGAACAATCTTTAATGCATTTATGTTGTGTATCTTCTAAGAACCTACACCATCTGTGTAGGGGACATCATTTGTAGTCACAGCCAGTAATGTATAGTTACACTTATTGGTATGTTATTATACATGTGTTATGTAAGTATGTGGCATAACTATATTGTCCTCTTTATTCTAAGAGTCAAATGTATGTCCCGTTTTCAGATGAACTAAGCCATTCCTGCATACCTGGAAGAATAGTCCTGACCAATTACACCAGATCATTAAAGAAAATGGTTTTGAGGTTTCTCCCACTTGGTTCTGTTTGTGATCCATGCTGTAGCAAAAGCTGTTTTCTTAATAGGCAGATTTGCCCTGGTCAGGTGGGAATTTTGTGATGTTCTGTGTCCTCTGGTGGAGGGTGGGGAGAGGGATTTAAGAAATGAGATTCTTGTTTTATTAAGAGTTAGAGCTCCTGTGAAAGCTGTGGATTGCACTTCTGGTCAGTCTGCTTCTGCCCTGCTGTGGCCTAGCCCTGCACGCAGGCTCTATACTGTGATATGTGTGATGACACAAGCCCACTGACTGCCAGACTGCGGTCTTTTGCATGTTTTTGTTTTTGCAGTGCTGCAGTGGAGCATGGGGCCTTTGCTCCTGGCTGTGTTCCCAGATCTTGTATTTATTACTTTTTTGAAACGGGGTCTCGCTGAATCATGGAAGAGCTGGAGCTGGACCCTCCTGCCTTAGCCACTTGATTTTGTCTCCTCAGCACAGCAAGGGTACCCAGTATGTGAATTCTGTTCACAGGGACTTGAAAGCCCAACTACCCAGGATGGGCTCCAATTCATGGCCCTCCTGCCTCAGCCTCCCTGAGCGCTGGGATTATAGGCATGAGCCCCACACGCAGCTTGGCAGGGTCTTTTCATAGCCCTGTGGACCTCTGAGCTTCTCCACAAACTCTCTCATGAAAAACAAAGCCTGCAGACCTCGGGATGAGACAGACACACAAGAGACCTGCCACAGCCACATGACCCCCAAACCAATGTGACACTAGAGATTGTGGGAGGAGCATCTGAGCACAGAGGAGGCTCCCATTACCTTCTGAGCACCTCAACCTCCTGCTACCTGGAGCTCCTGGTGCTGCCTCTAGCCCAGGATTTACAGAGCCCGAATGTGTGGTAAAGCAGACAAACAGACACCCTCCCAGGCTGGGACCTACTTGATGGAAACATAAAACTCAAAGTACACATCTCTATATTTATAAAGATGCCTGCTGCTGCCTTTCTTTGGAGATGTCAGTACCTTAGGAAAATTGGCTGGTTCGCAGGGCCAGGGCAGAGGTCATCATCCTTAGATTCATCTTCCTTGCGCCCTAGGACTGCAGCTTGCAGCAACCCCGGGTCCTTCCCTGGATCTAAGCAAAGGTCATTGCAGAGCCTACTGTGACCCACACGGCTTCCCCCCACTCTGCCCATGCAGTGACCCCAACTACACGCAGCTCCCAGCCCTGAAAACGTGGCCACAGTGGCTCTGAAGCTGAGCTTTTTATCTTACTCAATTTGAATTCTGTTTCTGAGTTAGAAAGGGTCCTGCAGCTGCCTGAAGGAGTTGGGGCCAAGGAGCCCTCTTCTAGATGACATGAGTGGGGCTGCTGGGTCAGGCAGCCCTTGTTGAGCTTTTTCCAAAATCTTTGGATGGAGTTCTCTCAAGATCCACTGATACCAGTGGCTTCTCTGAGACGCCCTCTCAGTGGTCCGCCACATCTGTGGGCCTGCTCACTTATGTGGCTCTGTGCAGACACCGGAAGTACTTGCAGAGGGAGGGAGTGCTGGCTTCCAAGCTGGGGACCACTCAGGGTTTGTGCTGCAGAGGGCCTTCACTGTCCTGTCCTTTTAAATTCTGGTTTTTCTTAGTCCATGTTTGTAGTCCTGATTCTGTTCCTTGAGGGAGTTGGCGGCTATATACATCTTAATACTGCGTGTCTTCCCCCCTTATCTCTTGATTCCCTTCACATTTGAGAAAGATCTAGCTCATTTCCTGTTATCTATCTTTTGTCTTGGTCTTTATTTGTACTTTGGCTTTTTTAAATTTTATGTAAAAGAAACCTTAGGTGCTACTTAAGTCTGTGTCTGATTTATCTCACGTAACATTGTGGTTCCCAGGTGGATCTATTTTCTTGTAAATGACTGGAGTATTTTTCATTACAGCAGAGTAGTACTTTAACCATTCTGATCCATTCGTCATTGGTAGACTGCTTCCAAGGTACAGTTGTTAGGAACTGTGCTGCTGTGAACAGGTGTATGTGGATCTCTATAGTACGATCCCTCATCTCATTGTAGAGAACGCCTAGAAGGGGAACAGGTGGGTCCAGGGGTTTCCAGTTTTACCTTTTAAGGAATCTGCACCATTTTCCACGTCGTGTGTAGTAGCTTTGTTGCCATGCATGTCCTCACCTGGTCTGTGGTGAGGCTTCAGGGCCACTGACACTCAAGGAGGACCCTGTGTGAGGTGAAAGTCTTACTTTGGCTAGGAAGTCTTTCCCCTTCCTTGCAGAATCTCCTGACTTTGGATTGACCTTGAAGCTTCCAGAATCTTTGGAAATACAGGCGTCCTCAAGCCAGTAGCCTTCTTTCTGGTGGAACTTGGTATCTTCTGTAGCTCACGCCATCAGGAGACAAAAAACGGGCAGGAAGGAGGGCAGAGGTAGAACTCACCTCAAAGCTGTGACTAAACTTCTTCCCCAGGATGACTGGCTGCCCAGCATCCGTGCACCTTAGAGGCCAAGACAAGGCCACCCAGGCCCCCACTAGCAAGGGTGCTCAAGGCTGACACTCTCCTTTCCCCAAGGACCAAGATCCTCCCAAGTGGCCATGCCTCTAAGTCACCCAGGACAGGCTTTAAGAAGAATCACTGTGAATGAAGCTCCGCTCTTGTTTGTAGCCCAGGAATCTGCATGCTCAGGGCATCACACGAGGAGGCCAGGGCTCTGTTGCAGACTGAATGTGCACCTTGGGCAGGGCCTGGGCTCTGGGTGGCATAAGTCCTAAAGCATCACAGATTCTGGGGTACACAAGGCCATTGGCTAGGGTGCCCACCTGTGGCGCATGCCTGGTAGGTGTGCCGGTGCCCACATCTGCTCTCCTGGGCCTGTGCTGCATGTGGTGGCCTGACCTCGTCCTATTTTCCAGACCTGTGTCTCCACAGTAGCCAGGTACTCTGGGTTCCTGTCCTCCCCTGGGTACTTCATTCCCATCAGGCGACTAAGCAGGTCCTCCCTCAGTTGTGCCTCCTCATAGAGTCCAGCGTGATGCCACCTGTGCCCCTGGTGCCCTGCAGTGCCAACCTTCACACCAGCATCCTGCCATGCCTGGCTCTTGCTGCTCCTTTCAGGAGTGTACCCAGGAAATGCACCCCAGAAATCGTGCAGGGCTTCTTGCTAAGGACAGCGGGCTGCCCATTGTTGTCATCACCAGACCTGCCTCACAGGCTGTCTTGTCCTCCCACTGTCAGCCGCTGCCACCTTAGGTCACCCCATGAACTTCCGTTGACAGCCTCACCTAGTGCCAGGGCCTGTGCCCTCTCTGTACCTATCCTGCCATCTCTTTCCTGAGCTCCTGGGCTCCAGCTCCCACAGCCTGTGTGCTCCCAACCCAACCAAGCTAGCAAGAGTTACCACCCTCCCCCCAGCTCCCAGGACAAAGACAATGGCTATTCTGAGGCTGTCTGGGCATCGTCCTAGCCACCAAGGCTCTGAGTGGGATGGAAGCCTTTGATTTTCCTGGGCTATACTGGGCCTTCGCACTGTGACCTGGCCCGCAGATGTGAATGTAGGGGCTCCTCAGCTGAGGGCTGAGTCAGGGCCAGCACATTATCCTCCCTCAGCCAGTTGGGGCTGTGCCAAATAGAATACAGGGTGGTAAAGAAAGAGGCTAGTGGAAGGGCCTGGGAGTTCAGAATGGCGAGTATGTAGAGCATGTCTGTGTGGAGGAAGGAGTAGGCAGGCTGTGCCCAGGGGCCGCTTGCCCTGCGCAGCCCCTGGGCCTGTGGACGCTGACCTCTGCACAGGCCACCTGGGTGCGCCTCACCCTGGTCCTGCCTCCAGCCTCCAGCTTGCACAGTCCCCAGCTGGTGGACCTGGGCCTGGCTTCCAGGACAATGTCACAGGGGAGGGTGGTGAGGACCACGGAGGCCCACTGCGGTGGGCCAGAGGCATCCTCAGCCTCTGTGGTGACAGAGAATTAGCCCCCAAGGAGACACAGCAGCAAGTCCCTGTGGCCCGGCCGTGGAGACATAGGGCGCATGCTCCTACTTTGTCCTTTGTGCTGGTTACCCTGTGGGGAAGAACAGGACCACCTCCACATCCCCGCCCAAGCCAAGAGCCCAGGGACTGTGGCGGCTGCCTTCCCTCATGGACAGCTTGGGCAGAGGAACAGCCCTGCCTGGCACTGCTGTCCTCTGGGGCCTGACAATGGAGCGCTCAGCAGGGACGACCCACAGCCACCACACAGCGATGCCTCTTATGCCCAGGCAGCCCGGGCCGTCCGCGCAGGCACCGCTGGGGTCCTGCTGACAGAAGGCACTGTCTGGAGGATGTCGGGCAGCGAGGCTTGAAGGAGGGGCTGAGGCCACCCGATTGAAAGCACAGTGAGAGGCCTATTGTCCCCAGGCTTCATGGTGGCCCGGCCAACAGCCTGAGACATATGGAGTGGGCAGCGGGGCCACTCTGGCTGGCAGGATCTTTGTCCCTCAGACTGAGGGTTGGTGTGGTGGAGCGGCAGCCTCATGGCTGCAGGCCCAGGCCAGTGAGGATTCAGAGGGACGTGGTGGCCCCTGTGGGCAGGATGCTGCTGTTTGTGGCTATGGTTGTTGGCATTAATGTCCAGGGGAGCCCTGAACTCCCTCTGAGTGTGGCTGTTATAGACAGCCAAGACTGCATGGGCCATGCCCAGCCGGGCCATTCTGCCCAGTCAGGACTGCTCCCCACCTTCCCAGGTCCACAGAGTGTGCTCTGCGTAAGGAGCCAGGGGCCAGAAGGGGCAACCGGGCCTGGAGTCACCTGGCTCAGGCTTCAGGACAGCATTGAAGCAGGGAACACCCAGCAGCCCGCTCTGTGTCCGTCAGCCCAGCCCCACCTGCTCCACCAGTGGAGCTAACCAGCTCAGCTCTGGGTGTGGCTTTCATCCCCTTTTCAGAGCCACCGATGTAGTGGGTGCTGTTGTCACCACTTTGCAAATATTGAAGAAACTGGCTTGGAGAGGGCAGGAGGGCACGGGCACACAGATGGAGAGGGAGTGGGCCCTGCGTCCTCCTGCCTCTGCCGCCTGGGCTCGCCATGCCTCCAGCTGTTTCTGACTTACAAGCCGAGTCATAGAGGAAGAAGAAGGGGAAAGAGTCCAGCCTGCTGCGCTCCAGGGCCTCAAATCCAGTCCACCTCCTCCAGCTGGGCCTGCAGACCTCTGTTAATCCATCCATGTGGCCCCAGCCTGCTTCTGCCGGCACCCACACCAGTGAGTCATTTCCTCCACTAATTTTTTTGTTTGTTTTGTGTTATTTTGCTTATGGTTTTATTCCTATTAGAAAAAAAAAAAAAAAAAAGCTCCTTCCCAACGATCTATGACTGCCTCAGCAAAATCTGCTTAGTTTTTTTCTTTTAAGGAGTCCAGAGACTTTCTGGATCATTTTTGTTTGAATGTTAGACCTGGATCCCTGCAAAATGCACAGTCTTCTACTGTCAGCCTTGGAGGTGGGCTGGTGGAAGGTGGGAGGGCTGAGTTTTTACCTAGATAGAAATCAAGTGTCTTGGCTGGACAAAGGCTGAGGATATACAACCCCGTCACCCCATTAGCAGTGGTCACAGGCACAGGCTTGGCGAGGGAGAGCAGGTGGGGAATAGTTGGCATCTGAGGAGGGGCAGAAGTAGCTGCAGAGATGCCAGGTAGTCCAGGGGGTCCCCAAGCCAGCAGGAGAGTGAGGCCCTGCCGCAGCCCCAGGCTTTGGCAATGGCCGAGGTTCATCATTTCATTTATTGATGCTACACTGGCTTCCACATGGGCCCAGGGCACCATTTCCTGGACACTGCCAGACCTGTCCAGTGCTGGGCACGGTGGTTCTCATGGATGGGGCAGGGAGTGGTATGTGCACCCTGGCCACAGTGTCCCCACTGTGGACCTCCCACAGAGGCAGAAAGAGGGTTCTCAGGTGACCCCAGCCACTGTGAGCCTGGAGCATCCTCCCTCTGTCCCTTGTCCCTACCCCATTCTGAAGCATCCCAGACTGTGCCTCCCTGGCAGGTATAGGGAACACAGAGGGCCCCCAGAGCAGCTGGCATCTGCCCAAGGCACAACTACTTCTGTCCCTCTGCTTCTCACAGTGTAGCTTCCATCCCAGCCCCTCCTGCAAAACTAAGAGTGGAGCCCTTATTCCTGGAGCCCTGCTTGCATCAGGAGAAACTCTTGAGTCCTGCATTTAAAAATAAAGCCAGGCAGAGAGTATGCCTGTGGGCAGCTGCTCATGAGGCTGAGGCAGGAGGATCACTGAGCCCAGGGATTCAAGGTTAGCCTGGGTAACTTAGGAAGTCCCATGTTTTGGTTTCTGTCCAAATATATCATTCAGGCTGAGCACGGCAGTCCTCCTGGCTAAGCCTCCCAGGTGCTGGGATTGGGGTTATGTGCGTGTGCCACCACACCTAGCTCAGACATGGACTTTCAATGGCTTTCATTGCTGGGCTCACCGTGGAAGGTAGTGCTGTTTTTTGTAATTATGCTGCTGCCACCCCTCCTGCTGCCACGCTGGAGGCCAGAAGGTGAGCATCTGAGAGAGGGTGGTGGGCGGTGGGGCCAGGGCCTTGGGTCAGCAGACAGGTGGGTCTGAGAGGCCCACTCTACTGCAAGAATGCCCTCCACTGATGTCACAGCCTTTGCCTTTCAAGGCCATCGTCCCCTCTGACTGTCCCCAATTCCTGAGCCAAGTTGGTGGTCCTAAAAGGGGACCTTCACCTCTCTCCCATGCCAGGGAGGTTCTATCAGACTAAGGGTTATGGACCCATGAATGTACCTTACATCTTAGAGTTTTGTGTGAAATAAAGACAGGGATTGACAGGGAGCCCCAAGAAAGGAAAGGGACTGCTTGAGATTTTAGCAGCTGAGAACAGAGATTTGGTTTTCGAAAAGGCAGGTGTAGTTGGGACCTACAGTTGCAGTGTGTGAACAGCTGCAAAAGGAGCAGTAGGAATGCCCCAGGTATCGTGAGAAATTCTTTCTTATTTTTCTTATTCGTAACTGCTACATTAAACATTTTCTGTAAAGGATTAACATCCTACATTTGAAACTGGCCCACCTTCTGTATAATGGCAGTTGCAGAAGTTGAATTTTATTGCCTCCTTTGGAAGCCAGAAGTCTACCTTCCACTTAAACTTTTCAAAGTGCCAGACAGGAAGTTGTCTACAATTAATATTTGTTCTGCCAATAACTATTTCTATGACTTAGGCTTCCTTTTGTTATACAGCTGTTTATTAACATGAGAAATGATAGGGTTTTTCTTTTCTCCTGCCAGTATGAATTTGTGTCAGTGGTGGTGAATCTTTTAGAGCTTTCAACTGGCCACAGTACACATGCAGTAGGTTTGTCACATAGGTCTGTAGTCTGGCCTTACAAGTTGGCAGTGATTTTTGTACTGGAAATAGGGCCGACCTGATAGTCCCATTTGCTTAATCTTGTACTCTGGACTTGGTGTGCCCCTGCGATGTAGTAAGAAGCACGGAGACATAACAAACCTCTACTCATTACTCTGCAAATAATGATTTGATGGGGCCCCCTTCCTGAAGGCAGTTGCCACCCTCCAGATGGCCGAATTCCACATGATCACCTTGAAAGTGTCGCAGAGCCCCTTGCGCGTGCGGGAAGTAGTTTGGCTGAGGGTTGAACGCAGGAGCAGACCTCTGCTGCCTCGCAAGCTGTAAGCTAGAATGTCAGCTGTCAAAAAAGGGGAGTTTTAAAAGGGAAATTCATTTTTTAAAAATCAGTGGGCTAATCACCCAGGACAGATTTAGAATTCCAGTCCTGCCTGGGAAGCGGAGAGAAGAATCCTCAGATGTACCATGAAGAGGTAGCTGAATACGTGGAGAATACTAATTGATGTTAATGTTAGAAGAAACACCGCCTAATTGGCAGTGCCAACCATAAAACATGTAAGGCACCTCCCCACTCCTGTGGGTGAAGGCTGTCAACACTCAGTGGCCGTGCCTGAGTGTCACAGGTGTGTTTGTGACTGACCCAGCCCTGCCATGTGGTGGGCAGCCGTGTTCCTCTGTGAGTGGTGAGAAATAAAGGAATCTGAAGGTGATCTGTCCCATCAGGGCCTGATGACACATTTAAAATTTGCATGTATGTGACAGTAGCTTTGCAGTGCTAGGAAAGCAAATTAGAGAGTGGAAAGCGTTTCAATGTAGCCTCGCCTTGAAGAGAGCTCTTAAAAATAGATGCATCTAAACGGTATTGATTTAAATTGATCTTTTCAACATTGTCTTCTGTGGAGTCCAGGGAGTAACTCTGGGGGCTCTAGGGAGCCCCGGGGGCAATGGCTGTGTTGATGGGGCCTCAGTGGACTGGCACAGAAGTGTTTCCTGTAGGGGCTCTGTCTCAGGAGACCCCGTAAGGCACAGTGCCCACACACACGTGAGCACAATGAAACAGTCTGCTTTGTTTATGCCTAGGACCACCCACCGCTCCCACCGTCACAGACTCTCCATCTCCTCATCCTGCAAAATTCATTTTAGGAGTGGTGTCTTCCAGGGCCTCCCGCTCTGTGGGCCCCGCCTCTCAGGGTTTCTCTCCCTGCCTGGTTTCTTTAACACAGATCAATACCTGACGGAGAATGAATGAGAGCCGCCATGGCTCTGGGTATTTATTCCCTGACATTGCCCACAAGGGCTTCCTGGCCTGCGGGCAAGATGCCAGCCACAAGCCCATCATGTCTATGTGAAAGGAACCTTTCAGCTCAGTTACCTCCTGGAGAGAGCTGATTTTCCAGCAGTCAGGCTTGATCTGGGTAAATAATTAGCTGGAGAGCTAAGATACCACCCGGGTACTGCGTGTGACTGCGAGTGCAGCCGGACCCTGCCATTCCATCACTGCGGTCTCTCTGCTGCCTTTCCCTGACACGATGAAGGGAGGAGGGCCAGGGCGGCAACAAAGCCTTGATCATTGTTTGTCTTGAAAGGACTAACGACATTTTTCATTCTGTTGTTCAACCCCAAAAAACGACCGCTGCTCCTCTGCAGTAAGGTGACTCCCAGGCCCTCATGCTGCATACCACTGTCCCTCCCAGGCTGTCCATGCCCTGAACAGTTACCTGACATGGATCAAATTTTCAGGCTATCTTTCCCCAGGTTTACTGCAATCTGGAGGCCTGTGGCTTGTGCCACACTCACACTCACAAAGCAGACCCTGAAGTGCTAAACAGCTTGTGGGCAACCTTTTCTCAGCTGCTTATTATAAGCCAGTTTTTAAAAAGTGTATCAGCTGCTCTGACATGTGCATCTTGCTCTACAAATGCCTGTTATTCTGAAAGTTCGTCGCCTTTGATCCCATCTTTTGGACAGACGGAGGGGAGTCTGGGATGAAGGGTCAGGAGCACTGTTCCAAGACACTTATGCAAGGAGCCCCCGTCTTCCCTGGCCTGCACCCTGTTGCAGCAGCTGTCATACTGAGTTGTTCATTCTTCTTGGTTGGGAATCATGCTAAGAATGCCAGTCTGGTTTATTGAAAAATAGTAATGGTTCTAATCATGTTTTATCATAAAGATGAGAGAGACATGGTTGCCAATAAGAAGAACCAGGGAGGGGTGATTAAAGTAATTAAAATTCACAAGTATGTTGAACATGACTATTGGTCAACTACAAAGGCACCTTAACAAATAATTCCTGGGCCCAGACCTGGAAGACATCTGGAACAAAATCCCTTAGTTTAGGGGCTCAGGCGATAAGAGAGAATATAAAAAAAGTTCATAACCTGTCTGTCCCCCAAGCCAGGATGGTTTCAAGGATCCATTGATCACAGGTTGCAGGATTCTTGTGTTCTTCATTAAGGGCTGCATAGTGCTCTGCTGGCAAATAGCAGCTGATTTTTTGAGAAAGCTGTGTGATGTGGGAAGTGCCAGCCACCAGCAAGGTAGTGCCTGCCACACACGTGGGAGAAGCTAGCCCAGGTAGAGGGAGCCTTGGCCCTGTCACCAGGAGTACTGCATAGTCAGGCTTTGTGGTTTTTTTGTTTTTGTTTTTGTTTTGTTTTGTTTTTTTTTCATGTATTCAGAGTAAATCTTCTGGCTCAAGACCTTTAAAAAAATTTTTTTTCACTCATTTAGTAGTACAGTTTGCCTTGGAATCAAAATCAGCTGTTGTTGCTATTAGCTGTGCACCTTGAAGGGTCCTGAACCTGCTTCCTGCCTCCCTCCCTCTTCTCCACCCCGCCCTGGCTCCTTGTACTCCCTTCCCTTCTTTCCCATCCCTGCTTCTGCCCCCTCTCTGCCCACTCCATTCCTTCCTCCACCCCTGACCCAAGGGGCTTTGGAGAGTTGTCCTGGGAACCAGTCACCAATGGGTGGCCATGTCAGGAGGGCACTCGGGGTAGGAGACTGCAGGGCTTCCTGATCTGCACAGGGGATGAGCAGTTGGGGTGCTGCTGGGGTGTGCCTGCCTTTCTGCCGCCTCAGAACAGTGGCCAGGATCTCTGCAGGACTCAGCCTTCGGTGTCACCACGAGGGACTGCACCCTGCTTGGGATGCCCTCGCAGGTACAGCTCGGCTCCCAGAGGGAGCACAGACAGCCTTGGTGGAAGCCTTTGTCTGTTGCCAGCCGCCAGAGGCTCCTCAGTGTGGATTGATTTTTGGTCCCCGAGGCAGCAGGTTGGGGGCTGTAGGACCTGCAGGGGTTCTGGGAGGGAGGCACAGCTAAAGCACCGAGCCTGGAATCTGTGGCTACTGTTGCTGCTGCGTCAGGATTTTTATTAACTTGGAATTTTCATATGCAAAAAAAGAAAGCGGTTCCTCAGATCTACGGAGCCATTAACATCTGTAATAATGCAGGCGGGTGAGTCGGAGCCAGCTCGCTGCGCCTGACTGCTCACCCTGTCCCAGGGCCTCCCCACCCCAATCCTGCCTAACGACCTGCCCCTCCCCCACAGGTGCTGGGCCGTCGCCCCCCCCCCGCCCCCGTGTTGGGGGTGGGAGGCCGGCCGGGGCACTCAGCTTGCCAGCTGGTGCACCTTTGATGGGTGCAGCCAGGGTTCCACTTTCATCCCGAGGCCATTGGCTGTCGTTCCAGCCGGTTCCTGGCTAGGCATGAAAGACAAAGGTGGCCTCTGCTGCCCTGCTCGCCAGTGGGGGTGACTGGGACTTGCGTTGGGTTGTGGAGCGCTAACTAGGAATGGCACTTCCTCCCCAGAGGGCTCACTGAACTAAATGTGCACGTTTAACAGGAGCACGGTGGTTCTTTGCACACACACCCTTGCTCACACTGACAGGGACAGTAACTGCTTCTGAGATGGGCGTGGAGGGTGGACATGTGGGCTCGAGGACAGGGCATCGTTGTCTGTGGAGCAGGCAGTTTCCCATCAAGGGGCGTGGAAGTAAATGTTGCTTTTTTCCTTACAAACAACTCTGCTCAGGGTCACCTACCAGGGAGGTGCCCCTCGCCTGTATCTTTCCCACTCTGTGGTGCTCATTTGGTAAGCTATCCTGTCACACAGGACGGGAGGGTTGAGACTCACCTAGGAACCCGCAACCCAGTTTTCTGAATCGTCTTTTAAAAAGGTGTTTTTAGGCCAGGGACACTTGCAAACCCTGATGAGGCTGTGTCTAGGGTCAGTGCCTCAGGCTTGCTTGGCCCTGCCAGGCCCATGGGTCGAGGCTCCACCTACCACAGAGCACTGTTGCACTGTTGATGGTTAAATCATTATACATTTCTTTTATGGAAACACAATAGAAATCTCACAATGTGAAGCGCTAGTCTGATTTTAAACTCACCAAAAAAAAGCATGCATTTATTATATTTTTAGGAAAGGGCCATTTATAAGAATGAATGAGGTATAGTACTAGGTTTATATTTCCTGTAAATCTGTATGTTTTATGTGATATGCTTCTATCACTTTTTAAAAACCATCCGCTAAAGTTCGAATATATTCCTGACTTATACCGTGTGTGGGGTGGACGGGCCGATCTATGCAGAAGCGACTGCTCATGAGTAGGAAGGACAGCTGCTGGGGTGGATGAATGGGGCAGGAAGCGCTGGAAGAACCACCCAGATCAATAGCTAATAAGTTAGCAGGCTGAAAAGGCTCCTGAAGCTTGCCGTTGCCTCCACTCACCAGCTTCCTGTGATAGTCTCACATTCAGGTTCAGGGGACTGAAGCCAAGGCAGGCGCTTACTAGGCAGTTGGCTGTTGTGGTTTTGTGTATTTCTTGCTCACGGCGTTGAACTAGCTACCTTTGTGGTCTGGGGAGACGTGATCCTAGACTGGTAGGAGGAAGATGATGTGAGGATAAAGTCTGCAAGGACTCGTGCTCGTGGAAGGAAGCTGCAGGGAAAGCTAGCATGCAGGTGGTGGTTTGGTGGCCCCATGGCTGTGGGTGGAGGCGTGGCAGCCACGTCTCATGGGTGGGAGGAATGCGTGGCAACTGAACTCGGCAGTGCGATGCAGAGCCTGAACCTTCCTTCGGCCTTGGGAGGAGACCCTCTGGGGAGGCGGAGGGCCCTGCCTGTGCAGCAGAAGGTCTGCCTGGAAGGGAGAGTGTTCTGCAGGAGCGGAACCTGTCAGCCACACTGTCTCCGTGTGCCCTTTGGTTTAACGTAAGTAGTATTGGCTCTGTCTCTCTGGGGAGAATTGTGGTGCACAGAATCTTTCACTGATGGCTTGAATTCTATTGTGTGGCTAAGACACACACACACACACACACACACACACACGTGCAGTAGACAGCCCACAGAGCATGCGTTCAAGGCATCCTCATTCAGTTTATTTAAGACTGTTAGGGAAGTTTTAAAAACATCACTCCAAAACATTCTCCTTCAGGTCAGTAGAAGTAAACAAAACACAATCTGGAGAGTGACTATCCTCTACCACAAAGCCTTGATCTCTAACAAGGTTTTTGTGTTCAGGTTTGCTCTTAAGAAAGAATAGCAAACAGCAAAGCAGAAGGTCCTCCGTACCAGAAACAGTAGAGGCAGCTGACCTGTTGTTAGTCCAGATAATTACTAACAAAACCCTTCTCCTTTTGATAATAAAAAGGAAACTGCCTCCTTTACAAGCCTGATACATTGTGTCCTGAGCTGTGGTGGCTGATGGGAGGGGGGGGGGAGGTCACCTCCACCCTGAAGACACAGTTGGTCACCAACCCCAGGGCATGTTAAAAGCTTCTGTGTAGGTATTTACCGAGACCCAAATCTAGCCACTGTGTTTTTAAGTGTGGCTGAAGGGGGTGAGATTCTGTGAGCCATACTGGAGGTGGACAGGTGTCTGAGGGACCTGTGTTCTAGTGACAGCATGCTCCAGCCTCACTGCAATGCCGTGTGGAGGCTGGGAGAACTTCTGCCCCCAGGAGAAGCACAACTCTGAGTCCTTAAGTGGGCCTCAAGTTTGCTGTAGTTTTGCAGAACATAGCAGGGAGGCAGCAGATTCCTCAGTGGTTTCTGCTTTATGTAATTTGCATATTTTAAGCGCCTTATTTCAGGTCAGTGGCCTATTTTGCTACCCTAGATGATTGACTGATGTGAACAAACCCAGCATATCTTGGAAAGAATAAATTAAGAACAGCTCCGGAAGCCCCAGAGGACCCAGTAACGAATTTCCAATAGATACAGAGAGGAACGCACTTGCCCTTTCTTCAAGTTTTGTCCCAGATCCAGTGCTCTCTCAGCTGATGACCTGCAGGGACTCCCCCAGACTCCATTTGCAGTAAAGTTCATCTGCCACTGAGGTTTCTCCCGAAGCCTCCAGGTGGCCGGGGTAAAACAGTGCTGCCCCTTCCTGCTTTCCAGATGCACAAAGCCAGGCATCCAGCATTGGTTCAGTCTCCGGGCAGCAGATGGTTTCTGAAACTAAGAGTGGCGGAAGTCTTCTCCCGCAGTGTAAAGAGCTACAGCAAACCCTCGATGAAATGTGCTGACTCAAGCCCAGTCACACTTGCAACCTAGCCTCACATGGATCTTAAAGCATAACCTTCACACCACTGCAGAACTATCCCAGGCACCTAAGGGGAGAGTTCACCTGAGCAGGAAGTGGACTGGTTATATGCAGACATCTGCCTGCTAAATTAGGCTTGGGAACTAGCTAGTGTGCATTGAACCCCAGGCCCTGAAGATAGCACTGTCCTGTCTCAGATGGGGGCTGTTGCTGCAAGAAGCAGGTGCCCCCGTCACACCCCACAGTCACCCGGCCACCTCCTATGCAGCCTGCGGTCTGTGCCTGCAGAATTGCCCTCCTCTGAGGAAGCCAGAGGCAAGGGAAGGAAGTGGCAGGTGACCTGTGTCCTCAGGGACCTGCAGGGTGGCATAGAGAAGGGGAACCCAGTGCCGGCTGGGAGGAGATCTTGGCAGGAGGAGATCCAAGGCTTCAGGGGGTGGGGGCAGCCCAGCCCAGGGTCCTTGTCCTTGTTCCCAATGACAGTTGACAGGCCCAGGCGGTGTGCTTCTGTCCACCGCAGCCGTTCCTGACCTACAAAGCAGCCGTCCTCACCGCTTCCTGCTGCACTCCTGCCCCACTTCTCGAGCGACAACCAGATCACAGAATTCCCCTGCCAGGAGACGCTCCCATGGCCCCTCGGAGCACTCGGAACAGAGCCAGGACCTGCAGAGGAGGCCCATGTGTGCTGCTCTCTGCTCTCTCTCCCCTCTCCCTCCCAGATGAGGCCCTGGGTGTCCCTGCAGCACCTGGCTCCTTCATGCCCCAGGACCTTTGCGCTTGCCCTGTGCGTGCCACGGCTAGGCCTCCTTCTCCTCCAAGCCTTGGCTCAAATCTTACCTCCTCAGAGAGGCAGTTCCTGATCCTCGTGTATGAAGAAAGTCTTCCTCCTACCCTGTTAGTACATTTTATCTAAAATACCTCTTTTTATTTGCTTGTTTTGGTAACTGTGCTGAGGTTGGAACCCAGGGCCTCGCGCAGGCTTGGCTGGACTCCACACTGAGCCACATCCCTGCCACTGGCTTACTCCTCCATAGCCTCTTCCTTCAGGATAACGAAGGAGACACACCTCACCTGTCTTGGTCGCCGCCATGTCCTAGCAGGTGCTCAGCGTTTGTTGATTGACCACCTGGGACCACTGTGCACACCTGTGCACCCTCGGCCTGCAGCTCCTGCTGAGAAGCAGCTTCCTGTAGTGCAACCCGGTGGCCTGTGCCTCATTTCCTGCCCTGTGGCAGCCTCCTGTGGGCAGGAGCCCCTGCAGCAAGAAGTGACAGGCCTGGCAGTGATCAACTAAGTGTCCACCTAGGAGTCCAAGGTGGACATTGTCCTTGGGGAAACCTCAGAGGGGTCAGGACGGTGGCAGCAGGATGTCTTTCCCAGGGACTGCTGTTCAGTTAGTCACTCTGCCACTGCACCTGTCTGATCACAGTTCCTGGGACTTGCAGCTTGAGCTTTTCCCAAGTGGTTGTTCTCAGTGACCTGGGAAGAACAGAGGACCTGGCCCCTGAGGGCAGGCAGATGCCGTCAAGCACTGGCTCTTCACTCTCCCGCACTCGACTCCACCTTTACCAACAACATCAGTCTTTCCATCTATCCCTGGGTTTTTTCTGCCTCAAGTCCCCCAGAGGTGGCCTGGACAGGAAGGTGCTGAGACACCCACACCTGGGCTGGTACTCGTGCTGTACACTGCCTGCCCCGCCCAGCAGCTGTCCCTGCAATGTCAGGCCCAGCTCCCTGTGCCCGGTAGCTTGAGGCAACTTCCCTTCAGGTGGTGCTTGGCCTGCCACTTGGTTACCCAGAGACCTGCTCTTCTAGGCTGAAGGCCCCCAGGCAGGAGTCTTCTCCTTCCCACACCCTGGTACCCACAGGTGGGCATGGGGCCTGTGGGGCCTCTTGTCTGTGAAGTCCTGGCTGGGGCTGGACACTGTGGCACTGTCCTCTGTTCTGGAGGCAGAGTCTGCACCGCATACTGCATCCCTAAAAGGAGGGGAGTAGAGGGTTGTGCCCCCACCTATGGGCAGGCCTCCCCTGGGTGGAAGCCAGCCTCTCTTCTGCAACAAGGGCACTTCACCATGCCTTCTCTGCACTGCCCACAGGGCTGCCCACAGGTTGGGCCAGAGAGCAGCAGCACTGGTGCCAGCCACAGCTCAGAAGCTTTTGGGTGCTGAGTGTGTGGACCTGGGGGCAGGTTGGAGGTCATCCCTGAAAGGAGCCGAGGTGGCTCGGGGCTGAAGCCCAGGGCAGGGGCACCTTTGTCTTCCTCCTTCAGACCCTTCCCCTTCTTGCCTGGGACTCTTGCTGGGACAGGTGGTGTGGCATATCAGAGAAATAAAGAGCATTTCAGCCGTGATTTTACAAGTAACAAACCCGGCCAGGAGGACAGATATGAAAAACAAAATGGGTTTCTTGGCTGGTTCCTTCCAATGGCAGGGCAGAACCTCTGAACAGGCAGTGCCCTTAGGCCTTTGGATGTCTACTGGAAAACCAAGGGATCCTTGGAGCAGCTATGATCTACACTCCCCTGCCTGGGGGCAGTCGTGGAAGGCACCAGCACCTTTCTGGAGCAGAAGAGATCTGATCACCCAGTGTTCCCCTTCTGGTCTCTGACCCTTGTGTGCACAGCGATGTAGAATAACATTTTTTTCTGCTTTTTTTTCTCTTAAAACCCTATAAATCTAACCCTTTCCTTGCGCCTCGGAGGAATTTGCTGCTTTCTGGTTTCTCCCTATTATCTTTAAATCTGCGTCTCCTCCAGGAGTCTGTCACTTGCAGCCTCATTTGTCGCCCTCGCGGGTCTTTCAAGGCTGGGCTGCCGCTTCCACTTCCTGCTACCGGGTGCCGCCCACTGCGCAGCGCGGGGTGTATTTCTGCCCACGACACGTGGGCGAAGCCCTCGGCATCTTTTGAGCAAAAATCTGCATGCCCCCTAATGCTTCTGTAACCCAGCTGGGCTCATTCTTTATTTCAGGCTTGCTGGTTCCAATCGATTCATCTTCCCTCTTATTCGAGGCCACGTCCCATGCTTTCAAGCCCTCTGTGAAAACTAGGTCAGGTGTTTTGGGTCTTTTGCTTTGGTTTTTGTTTAACCAGATTTTCCTGTTTCTGAAGACCTATAAATTAAAAGAGAAGTAGGAATGTGGAAAGGTGAACCCATTAACTGGTCACCAGATGAAAGTGAAGAAACATGACACAGAGTGAACACACAGAAGTGTAACTGCCATGCGCAACATATTTGGCGTTGGTTCTGTCTTCCCTGTTCCATTTCCAGGGAGGTGGCCTGGACATGGGTCCCTCGGGAGGCATCCTGCAGGAGGCACACTCGAGCCCCCTGGCCTTCCTTCCATTTGATGTGCTGTTTCTAAACAGGGGCCAGAGGGCCGGCAGTATAGCTCAGCGGACTAAGCGCTCGCTTAGGTAAGCTCAGGGACTAGTGTTTGATCCTTGGTTCCCCAAGCCGCGCCGGCCCCACCTTCGGGTGCGCTGAGCCGGCGATGCAGTCCGGGCGTGGTGGCGCGTGCCTGTAATCCCAGCACATGGGAGGCAAAAAGCAGGAAGATCACTATGAATGTGGGCTGCATGCATAGGGAGACCCTGCACCAAAAAAAAAAAAAAA